>JAIPMN010000127.1:0-17437 GCA_020650975.1 Apostichopus californicus | reverse complement strand
TTCTCTTTATTCTTCTCGTTATGCTCCTAGTGATGTTCTCTTTATTCTTCTCGTCATGCCCCTAGTGATGTTCTCTTTATTCTTCTCGTCATGCCCCTAGTGATGTTCTTTTTATTCTTCTCGTCATGCCCCTAGTGATGTTCTCTTTATTCTTCTCGTTATGCTCCTAGTGATGTTCTCTTTATTCTTCTCGTCATGCTCCTAGTGATGTTCTCTTTATTCTTCTCGTGATGCTCCTAGTGATGTTCTCTTCATTCTTCTCGTTATGCTCCTAGTGATGTTCTCTTTATTCTTCTCCTGCGATTCATAGTTGTTTTCCTGTTGACCTTTTTGTGATACTCTTCCCGTATTACTCGCTGTGATTAGGGACGCAACCACGTATACTTCTGGGTGGCTTTAGTCCTCCTTCCTTCCAAAATAAGAAATTCACTTAGCCACCCCCAGCACCCCCTCCCCTCCCCACACACACACACTGGCAGATATAATTACAAAAAATCGTAGTGTACATTTTTACAGTACACAATTGTATGCCATAGCCATGTATGTGCGCTACAACCTAAACAGTCGAACGTTCGTCTACATTGTTCCAGAAGATGCCAAATATAGCACCATATTGCATCCAAGGCACCCTCCTTTTTACGAACATTTTGCAAAAGGGGACTGACCTCCCTCCCGTAGACCGCTCCCCTGGACGGAAGAACATATTTGCCCCTCCTCTCCTTCGCAGAACAAAAATTATAAAATTATACTTACGCTGCTGGCTGTGATGCTCTTAGTGATTTTCTTCTCTTTGTGGTTTTCTTCTCTTTATGGTATTCAATATCCCATAAAGCCATACCCATCATGAAGATTGATGAGGTAAAAACTTGTTGCAAAGAACATGTATATGTAGTAACATCACCATACCAAGTATAAACTAAATTGGACATACAGTTGCATAGATATTGACGTTTTTATGAATTTTATGGTACTCCTTGACCACTCATTAATATTCATGAGATAGGCACATCTACTCATCGTAGGTCGTCTACCTATACCAAGTGTGACATTGATTCAACTTATGTATGTTGATATACCGTATCGTGTTTACAAGCTGTTTTTGACAATTTCCCATTAAGCCCTATACACTCATGAGTATTAACGAAGCAAATTACTGTTGCAAAGAATATGTAGTTACATCACCATACACAGTACGAACTAAATTGGACATACAGTGGAATAGATACTGATGTTTTAAGAATTTTACGTTAAGCACAGCCCACTCATTAATATGCAAGATGGCTCTACCATAATAATAGCGATCATTTACTGACATGACCAACATATATACCAAATATGACATTGATTCAACTTGAGTTTGTTGAGATATCGTGTCAACAAGCTGTTTTGAAGATTTTCCATTAAGCCCTATCCACTCATGAATATGAATGACGAAAACTTGTTGTTGCAAAGAACATTTCCTTACTATATAGTTACATCACCATACCCAGTATGAACTAAATTGCCAATACGGTTGAATAGATATTGAAATTTTCATAATTTTACGTTTAGGCCCGCCCGCTCATTAATAGGCAAGCTAGCCCTACCATAAACAATAACGATCATATACTGACCATGACCAACATATATACTAATTATGATATCAATCACATATTCACTTCTTGAGATACCGTGTTTACAAGCTAGGGCGTCACATAGACAAGCACACGCACGCACACACACACATACGCCAACTTGACTGCATAGGTTCCAATGGATGCCAAAGCATCGGAACCAAAAAGGAAGGGAAAATCGACCAGCGCTTGCGTATCGTAGCTAACACTCACCGGTGGTAAACCATCGATCAACCCTGAACAGGCACCAAATTTGGGTCAAACTGAGCCACATTATTCACCTTTGGTATTCTGAGTCCAACATACGTGATATATTGAGAATGTATGGCAATCAGTCAACTGTAACCCACTAATTGGCTGTCACATCAATTTTACTGATAACAACGTACGTCGCAGCTCCAAACCATAATCTCTCTTCCTTTCTGGGTGACGAAGAATCAGTGCACGTCGAAGCTTGTACGAATATCAGACAAAACTGGATCTACGGACGGGGAATGGGGTTTGGGTGGGGTGGGGGGCTTATAGAACTGGTGGTATAAATGGCTCACAATTTGGGTCGAATATAATTATGTAAATAAAGTAACGACACGAGACGCTATCAGCTACTTAAGTTGGACGTGTTCGACTACCTACCTTTTAATAGCCTTACCAAGGTCATTGATAAGTTTTTCTATGTAAAATTTAACTGATAGCAGAGTGCCAAGTCTGGTCACATATTACATGCGTGACGCTTCGCGCACTACTTCAACTTGACACGGCAGTAGGGGTTCCTTCCCAACCCTACCACGATAATCATTGTCCGTGTAACGACGAATCAGTGCACGTCAGAAGCAAGCGCGAATATCACAGACAGAACCAGATTTACGGACGGGTTAGGGTTATTGTAACTGTCTTTGCTGTTAATAATAATAATAATGGAACCAACCACGTCCCATATTTTGTTTTGGATGTAATGTCTTCTTTTCGTGGTCTTGTTCTTGTTGTTCAAACATGCCCCCCACGCACGATAAGGTCATGCAAACTATAATTGTGATAGGATCATGAAATGGATAACATTATCCGATTGTAACGTGAGCGTCTCGTAAGAGAACTACAGCTCGATTTAATTGCAAAAATATGTCTGCTCCATTTGTAAGACATGCTGGAATTACTTTAAATAATTTGAATAAACCAACTTTCTAATGTGGTTTCTTTACTGATTACAGAACAACAGTTTCTGACATACAGGGCCAGTCGATCAGACACACAGTTTTTTGCCAGTAGTATGTAGTCTCCTATGACAACGCTGTTGCCGTATAGTGCGCATGTGCAGTGACCCTATATACTGTAATGGGTATTTTAATTGTGTTGTTCATCATGTAATATCACTGTTCTATATCTTGTAAATGCAACGAAAGATCTGACAGGAATTTAAAGTAGGCCAGCAGTTTGTGTTTTGTATTATTTCCAGTTGTGTGTGTAGTTCCCATGAGAACACTCTCTGCGTGCGCCTCCAGGCATATTCCCAGATCCTACGTAGCCCTCCGAATTACTCATTACATTTTCAAATCTAGAAAGTTGGATGAAAATGTGTAATGGAAGTGTGTATGACAGAGAACAGCATGTCTCAGGGAACAGTATGTGATAGAGATTAACATGTGACAGAGAAAAGTGCGTAAAAGAGAACAGGTTGTAACAGAGAACAATATGTAGATCTTGTAGAAGAGAAAGGTGTATTAAAAAAACGGATTGTGACAGATCACTATGTCTTATAAGGGAAAAGTGTGTAACAAAGAAAAGTGTGAAAGAGACATCACGTGACAGAAAAACAACATTGTATGAAGCGCATGATTTAAAAAAGTGTGCGACAGAGTAAGGCTTGTGAAAGAGACAGCATGTGACAGAAAACGACAATATATGATTTAAAAAGAGACAGCATGTGACAGTGAAAACGACTATATGATTAAAAAAGAGACGGTGCGACAGGGAAAGGCGTGTGCAAGAGACAGCATGTGACAGAACAGTGTGACTGATTGTCTGGGAATAGCTGTGACAGAAAAATGCTTTAAGGAGAAAGAACGTTTGAAAGAGGAGAGCTTGGAATAAGCATTATGTGATAAAGAATAACACGTGACAGCAAAAAGTATTTAAAGAGAACAGTTTGTGATAGAGAACAACAAGTAAGGGAGAAAGGTAGGCCTACATTTGTGAAAGAGAACAATGTGGGGAAGAGAACAGCTAGTAGGCCTATATAAGACAGATTAGCACATGACAGTAGAGTATATGAAAAGCAATACGCTGTGTAACGGTGACAGTGCGTGTTTGTTTTTGTTCGGTACCATTTCCCGACAGACACAGGCGTCCGGGACTATCTTGATGAACATTGAGGAAAAGTCACTCAGAGAAAAACATGAAAACGAAAAGCAACTTTACGGCCATATTAACGATACCATGACAATGGACTCTTTTGCATGTCCTTGGTTCAGGATCGACATTTTAAGGGTCTACCTCCTCATGTGAGGTAGTTCATCTCCAATACCTGTCCCTAGATACAGTATAGCTATGACAATCCTTTGGCGCTTCCTAGCTTCCATTAACAGAATGGCTAACGTAGTGACAGCCTGAAGACTTAACTTGTCAGTGTAATATTCGCATGGTCACAGAAAGTAGCTTTCGTTTCAAGGTTTACATACTGAACTTTCCTAAACGACCCCCTTACAACGGTTACATCTCTAGCTATGTTCCGACGTCTCTATGTTCCGACTCACAAGCAATTTTCGGTCACAAGCACTGTTTGGGTCATAACAAACTTTGGGTAACATTTTGTTTTCGTGAACAAATTTTGGTCTCAAAAAATTTGGTCCGAAACAATGTTGGTCCAAAAAAAATTGAGTCCCCCAAAATTTTTGCTCACAAAAATATTGGGGTCACAAAACTAGTTTTCTTGGTACAAACAAATTTTTGGATAAAAAAAAAATTGCTCCGAATTTTTTCTTTTTGTCGGAACTGTATAGAGACGTCGGAACATAGAGACGTTGGAACATAGGGATGTCACCCTTACAACCATGGAACTGTTTTATCTTCACATACTTCCATGTAAGAACGTTGTACGTGATCAAATGACGATATGTACAAAATTGTAGTCTGGCCTTTCGTGAATTTCAACTGGAAATAACTAGCAGCCTAAGTCGTACGAATTCACCTTTAGAATAGTAATATATGTATTAAGTGTTATGATACAGGTACCTGTTTGATTATTATACACGCACTGTTATGCTCCTTCAATGTTTTGGTATGATATGTTATATGTGCTTCATTGTCGGTTGTGAGGTCAGGAAAGGCGTCACAAATCATATCAACCAGTCATTATTAGTTTACTCGTTTTAAGGATAATTAGTTTGCATTAGTCCATCTGTGAATCAAGAAGAAGGTATATCATGTGTTCTGTCAGTATGACTGGTTGTGGCACGAATGTACCTTCTATGCTACTGTACAATGATGCTTAATGTTGGTTTTGTTGTTGTTATTGAGCACCTCTTATGACTGTAACTGAACAAACGTTCCAACAAATGTTACGTTTGGTGTTGCGGGATTTTACGTTACAAACGTTATCAGTTGCTTCAAGCCCAACCATTAGACGACGATAGCACTCTTTTCTGACCTTCATAGGTTCCAACCGCTTGGTGTGTGTATAGCTGCGATGTCTTTAACAGATAAATCTATTAAAATTTCAACCTACATCAGATAACAGGTTACCCTAACTTGCACTTTTTACCATAAATAAAGTTGCCCGCAGGTTTACTTTCGATTCTCTGACTTGCCTTCAACAAACAGTGTTTGGAAACATTCATTGCGATCACCAGCGATGGTTTTTTGATAGCTATAAACCCGGGATTTAATTCCTTTCTTTCAACACGAATAGGTCACTTTTCCTTCAAAGCGTTTAAAGTGACGTAGATCATACAACGGGTTGTTCTGCCTCAGTTAAAATTTAACAGCTATTGTAAGTACCGTTCTCCGTTCTATCCCAAGAAAATATTTAGAAACAATTCCTTATTTGAACTGCCAAGCAGACTAGGTCAAAAGGCTCGATATGTTTGTTGCGATTCTGCCATATTTCATCAAGTCTTTACGCAGGTCCCGAAGATTTAAGCAATTTTGTTTTGACACGGACCAGTTCGTTTAGGGGGTGGCGCAGGAAGTACACAGAGAACACGTTGCCGACCTCTCAGTATAAGTGGGTGGTCGAAGTCTGAGAAAGGATTATATAGTATGATAACGTGTCATATCATTTCTACATTCATGTAAATCAGACTCATATAGAAACCATTAGACCACCCACCTAGATTAGTGTTCATGAATACACGACATTAACAGCGGCTGTTTTACCAACTTAGTATGATGATACATGATGATTGATAATGATATCATATCATGTTGAAAACCACTCAACATTATCCTATTGAATAGCGTGATCGTGCGTGCATACATCGTTAACCGAGCAGTGTATAAGCCAGTCATGAAGGGTGAGGGAGGGGAAGGGATCATCGTTTGATGGAAGGGGGAAGGGAGGGGCATATGGCACATTATGTAAATCAAACTAATGTTTCATAACTAATTTCAGCTCATTTCTGAGGTCAGAAGGGAGACTGAACCTTGCAGCTACTTCAGCTCCGGTACTATTACATAATTGCTCAATGTTCAATCGTTCGTTTGATGGCTGGATACATTAAGTTACTGTACACTACTCCGGATATCAGTCTGTTCATATAGCGTTTTTACAATCTCCACAGTTATGCTGACAGAGGGTCGGCGAGATGACAATGATTTATATCTATTTCATTGGTTTGTGGTTTCCACGAAGAACTTTTAGAACACTTTTAAAGAAGAAAAGTGTGGACAAAATATTAAATTAATCTTCGATATTTTCTTTTCAGTCTATTTTCTATCTCGCGGAAGATACGCAAGGTTTTATTGGTTTAATATATCAAGACTTGAAGGTAGGGCTCCCAGTGACGTAACTGATGCCAATTTCCGTCTGTATCAGGTTAATAACACGAGGATGACCATGGAGCAGGTGATATCTGTTTACAAACTGGTCAAGATGAAGAATGATATCATTCCTAAACACGTCTTTACGAAGAGCTTCGATCCACAACACGAAGGACCGATTGCCATTGACGTCACCAAGGTAGTTCAGGATTGGCTTGAAGACCCAGGTGAGGCAATGCAGTCAATGACGTGTACCTACGATGACCCCCGACATGCAGGTCAAATATCTAGAAATTCTAATTATTACGTTTGACGTCACAGGGGCAGGTCAGGGTTGGCGTAAAATAAAGTTACCATTGATCAAAATTAGACATCCCACTCTTTTTTTCTTCTGAAGGTTAATGAGCAAGTGACTCCATTCGGGTGTATTTATTTATTTTTTTGTTTTGGAAGAATCCACAGGGTCAAGTAATTTCCAAACTTGTCAAACATCGACACAGGCGTTAAACACATATTTCAATAATCCTCTCAATATTGTTCCATGCATGGAGAGCAGTGTGGTGTAGACAATAATCACTGATAAGGTACATTGCATAGCCTAAATCGTTTTATAATGGATGAACCATGCCTTCACATCGATGTTAAGAAAGTCACATGTGCTGAAGGTACTGATAGACTCAGAACAAGCCACTCTCCTATATTCTAGAATCGCGACAGAGATTACACAAACACAGATGACTCTCAGTCGATAATTCAAACAAGAAGTCAAAAGATCACAGGTAAACGTCACCATCGAACGGTAGAAACCGTAAAGATCTTGCGGCCATTACCCGTGTGTACTAAACAACAACACTGATCTGTCACATCATGACGTCACATTGACCTTGAGAGTGCATCTCGTGTGCTAACTTGTTCTATTTTTGTGGTACACACTGAAGGCTTGGATCGGCTTACTAAACATCTCGCAACACCGTACAGCTGTCTAGGATATCCATCCAGTGGAATCCAGAGGCTGTTGCGGGTCTCACCAGACCAGGGGCATTTATGCGATGTATCATTTGTTCATCCCTTTAGAAATAACGAAGAAAACGCAACAACAGACTAATGCGGTTTACTTGCAGCTGCTGTAAACATGTTCATTGCACAATGACACTCAATGTAATATGTCTACTTCGCATTCCTGCCACATGTTCGTTGATGGGTTTCCAAACATAACAGTTCGTCCTTATAATATTGTGAAGTCTTTGAAATCAGAAAATATAGGTAGGATAAAAAGAGGAAAACTTGACTTTAACCGGGTTCATCAGAATTAACTTTCCATTTATCTTTCTGTGTCATACCGACTTGTTTTTTTTTGTCAACAGATTCTAACTATGGCTTTGAAGTCAGTGTGGAATGTGGCGAATTTATGTCAGCACAACCTTGGAATAGTTTAGAGATTGAATTTGGAGGTAAGCCGAAGCGACATTTTTAAATCATATTGTCTAAGTAGAGCTCTGCAAGGTTTTCAAAGTTCCATTAATGATCAATCTGTTCACATGAACCCACTCATGGGTAGCAGGTGATCCTTACGGTCCCACGAACATTAATGGATGACAAATGATCCTTGAATGCATTTAGAGATAATGAATAATCCTCATGATCCCATAAAGGGAGTCATTGATGTCAAATGTAATGCATACATGCATGGCCAATGATCCATGTGTTCACATGAATACATTCATTAATTATCTTTAAAACTTTATATTCCAATGAATGCATTGGTGAATGACAATGATCCATGACTAATGATCCATGTGTTCTCATGAATACATTCAGTAATTACAAGTGATCTTTATGTTATGCATACATGTACGGACAATTATCCATGTGTTCATATGAATACATCCATGGATTACAAGTGATCCTTATGTTCCAAGCGCATCAAGTTGCTGATCATCGCCAGTATTGTATATGTTTGCATCTAGGTGACCTGTTATAGTCATGTCATTGACATATTTTCAACCTACAATAATGCACGATGCAATTCTAACATTGTCTCATGTTGTGATTGTCTTCAATATATCCCAGAAGTTCGAACACAGAGACGATGTAATTCTAACATTGTCTCATGTTGTGACTGTCTAGAATAGATCCCAGAAGTTCGTACATTGGGACGATGTAATTCTAACTTTGTCTCATGTTGTGATTTTCTTCAATATATTCCAGAGGTTCGTACAAAGAACGATGTAATTCTAACATTGTCTCATGTTGTGATTGTCTTCAATAGACCCCAGAAGTTCGTACACTGAAACGATGTAATTATAACATTGTCTCATGTTGTGATTGTCTTCAATAGACCCCAGAGGTTCGTACAAAGAACGATGTAATTCTAACATTGTCTCATGTTGTGATTGTCTTCAATAGACCCCAGAGGTTCGTACACTGAAACGATGTAATTATAACATTGTGTCATGTTGTGATTGTCTTCAATAGACCCCAGAGGTTCGTACAAAGAACGATGTAATTCTAACATTGTCTCATGTTGTGATTGTCTTCAATAGATCCCAGAGGTTCGTACACTGAAACGATGTAATTCTAACATTGTCTCATGTTGTGATTGTCTTCAATAGATCCCAGAGGTTCGTACACTGAATCTGCTAATCGTGGAGACATCATGAGACGAAATTATCAGACTCCAGATAAACACCCAAAGCTAATAGTCATGACGTCGGGGAACTATTCTAAATTATTGTCACCAGAAGGTCATTCTCGACGAAAACGTTCCTACAATAACCGGAGGTGCGACGACACTGTCACTACCTGTTGTAAAAGGTCACTTTATGTTAACTTCCAAAGGGATCTCGATTGGAAGTGGATTAGACAACCCAAGGGATTCTTCCCCAACCTTTGTGCTGGTAATTGTCTTTACATCCGAGCAGACAACAGCATGTACCATCAGTTGATACGATACCACAGGGATACAAACCCTAACGCCTCACCGTCCCCTTGCTGCAGCCCCCTGTCTTTCAAACCTCTCACTGTCCTCTTCTATGAAAAATCGATACCTAAGATAATGACACTACAAAATCTAGTCGTTGACGCATGTGGTTGCAGGTAAACCACCACGGAGGGATAACTATTAGATATAATGGAATCACCACAGATATGATCGCAAAGTATGGAGTCAACTTGAGTCATGTGACATATCCAATCAAAGTGTTATTTGGGGGATACTTATGTGGACTCCAATAGGGTTGATAGAGTACGCCATGCAATGAAAGTGTACTCTTACAAAATGAGTTAACAGGGTTCTGCAATGACGATGATGAATTACTGTACAACGTTAAAGTAAAGCATATGCATCGTAATCAACTTATCTTTAACTAATTCTACTATTCACAAAGCACCTCCAGATCCGTTGGGCAATTATCACTAAGTAGGTTTGATAATTCATAGCTGACGATGTTACATTTGATAATTCATAGCTGACGATGCTACATTTGATAATTCATAGCTGACGATGTTACATTTGCTAACATTAGAAACTAGTTTATGCTTACAGGAAATCAGGAGGAAGAAATCATAATACCGAACTAGATCATTACCCTTGACCAGTTGATAGGCTTGTGTGAGACTGGCCTAAATCAAATCGAAGGGGCCTTGCTAATAATAAGTGTCTCATGTAAACCCAAGGAAATTGTCTGATATGACTGTTAGTTCATCTAAACAAGATGGTGTCAAAGCCACTTATTCCAAACGTAAGTTCAAATTGTGAGATGAGAACATCTTGAGTTTTCACGGAGCTGTCAAGGGAATTCTTGACATTTAAAAAAAAAAATTGTGGTCATGCTAGAATAACGTGCAGTGTAGGAGTCATTGCCTGTATATACACTTACCACATGTAACAAATCCTTTATGTAAACCAGATTACTAGCACATTACCCGTTTAATGTTTGGAAGTCTAGGAGTACGAAAAACGCATACATTGCTCCCATGCAACCCTTTATATAAGCCATTACCAGTAACCAGATTACTAGCATAGTACCCGTTTAATATTTGGAAGTCTAGGAGTACGAGAAACGCAAACGATCTTCATTACATTAATGAATGGGTCGAATAGTGACTGCAAACATTCTGGCATTACATTAGTTAAAACATATAGTAAACATATAGTATACCATATGGTGTGAGGAACATGAATGGTGCACCGTCCAGTGTCTGTCCAACCATATATAGTGTCCAACAGCATGTCTGGTACATCGTAAATAGGAACGTCTGGTACACCATATATAAGGTCTGGGGACATGTGTGACATATAGTATTTTGGGAACAGGAGATATATATTTTGAGAATAATGCTGCTATTTGTTTCCCTTTTTTTTTTGTTTCTTTTCTCGAGACTCATTTGTCTATGGACTGATTTCTCAATATTTATTAACTAGTCATATTTATTCTTTACAAAAAGGCCAGTAACTTAATAAGGCATTCCTGAAAGGGGATGTATAAGGTTTTATAAATAGGAAGAAACATGATCTGAGGCGGAGGAGATGCCTGAGAGAAACCATGAGAGTGACGTCATTCTTTACCATACATTCACTCCGCATTGCGATAACAGACCATAAAGATGTTTCGTACTTACGGAGACGGTCTCATTTGTTTGTAGTTTGCATACTAAAGTATTGTTTTAGTTATGAGTAAAAGATATGAGCGATAGCAACGTCCTTAATATCGTCGAAAACACATTAGTGACTCTGTCAGGCTGATAAAGCCCTAAATAGATCGCCATTGTAATTATTTATGGTTTACGGTACGTATTCCTTTCAGTGCCAATTATGTTAGGGTGATTTATGATAACTCCGGGTCTGCGAATAAGCAAGCACAAAGATTTTACCAAAACTATGCAAGATTGTAATCAGTCTGAGGAGTTTGGAACAGCAAGACAAGAAAAGAAATCCTTGAACATTTTCGCACATAGACATTTGTACAGAGGTCTATGGGTATGCAGTTCATGCGACGATTGATATATTGAAGCAAAGGGAATCTGTAACATCACAATAATTTTCGTACTGTTTCATTTTCGTTTTAACTTTTGGAAAGGGGAGGTTCAAATGTGACGTTTGTCTCAAACTGTAAATCAAATAAGTAAGTGCTTCGTTGTAGTGTTGTTTTATGCTTTATTGATTATCTACGATGAGATAACCCATGGGACGCCAGTTATAGTCATGTAAAGTAATTAAGGTCATAACCAAGGAACGCTGCTGTAATTATTTCTATTTTACAAGCTGTAACACTTTGCGTGTCATTCAGAGCATTGACCTATGCTTACGTACTGTCATTGTACTGTTTAAATTATATCATATTATCGGTATCTACCGATGCTTACTGAATTGTAATGTATTGACGATACTATATTATCAATCTGTACCTATGCGTACTGCCGTGGTAATGTATGAACGATACTATATTATCACTCTGTATCTATGCGTACTGCCGTGGTCTTAATGATGCTATATTGCCAGGCTGTACCTAAGCATACTGCCATGGTAGTGTATTAATGATACTAAATTATCAGTCTGTACCTGTGCTTATTGAATTGTAATTTTGGAATACTATATTGTCAGTCTGTTCTTAGCGTACTGCCATGGTAATGTATTAACGATACTATATTATCAATTTATATATATGCATACTGCCGTAGTAATGTCTTAATGATACTATATTGTCAGGCTGTTCATAGGCATACTGACATTGTAATGTATTAATTATACGTTATTATCAATCTGTTCCTATGAGTACTGACGTTATGCATTAGCAGTATTTTTTATGCAATTTTTTCATACTGCTTTTTTTTACAAACTGTATAAACAAGTGCGCAATGCAGTTTGATATTTTGCAAAACAAAAGTTATTTTAATTTCTTGCATTTTCCTTTTTAATATTCAGTTTTGCCCAGATTTTGTGCAATGTATTTCCATTAAGAATCATCTTGAGTATTCATTGTATGTTTCATACGAATATGTTTTGTATTCATATATTTGTTCCAACCCATGAGTACTCATTGCTGTAATTGGATAATGCCACTCTGCCAAATTATTATTTTATTATGTGTCAAAAGGTGTTCATATTTTAATAGACTCCATGTGCTCTCTCAATTGTGTATATTAAAGTTTCAATTGATATTTTGCTTGTAGTTCTCTGGGACGCCGTAAGTGGCTAATATCTCGGTTGGGGAGCAAAATCGCAACGGCTGGCTGATGTTTGTTCCACATATATTTGTACTTCGGAACGAGCACGACCCAACGCACTGAAATAGTTTGAAATCCCATTCAATCCAGCCACTACGTTTACCAATCTACAGAGTATCAATTCAGTCCAACCGCTCCATGTACCGATCTTGAGAGTACCATGAGAGTTTTGTGCATCATGCAATTCTTTTTCGTGTCATTTTGCTTACACCCGCATACAGGCATAGCGATGTCTTCATTGTTCTTGGTTCATAAGTTATCAGTTCGAAATAAAGTTTCCCTAGTGACTATGCAAATTACACCTCACAAATATGGGCTTTTCATGTTTGGTTTTGAGTCTTCTCTTTCTCTTGTAATTACGGAGCGTGAGCCTTACAATTAGCTAAAGGAACATAAGGAGGGAGGGGAAGATAGAGGGCTGGTGGTGCCTAGTTATTCTACTCCTCTTCATTTCAAATTATCCCACCATATGAAATGATGCAACATTTCATAATGGCAGAAACAGATTCCATTATTGTTCAATACTTTCATCACAAAACAAAAGTTTAGTAATGTTTGGTTGCTAGAATACACAAAATAGGTCCAGAGTAAAATATAAATGACAAATGCCTATGGCGTGAATATCACTAAGTTCACTGCGTTCAAATGACTGGATCACACCTCAAACCGAGGTACTGGGAATGACCTATGACCTCCAGCTACTATCTTAACTTAATAGTATAAAACCCGTCGAAGTTGTCTTAGATATATCATGTTAACAAAGATTACACTTTTTGTCCCAATATGCTGACCATAAAATACACTTGGAATTCACCAACAACATTTAGTCATCGACAATGGCCGCTGTGACATTTGAACGCCACTCAAACAATTAGGTTCACCATTTATCCTCCTCAATATAGGGCAACTTTGGAACTCGACCAAGAACAATCTGGTGTTTCTACTAAATGTGCACCCGATACTCATAGCTAGTACAGTAACTACTGTTCATATTCCACAACCGTGCATCGGTAACTACTGCGCTGTGTTCGCAACACAACAGTAATTACTGCAAAACTATTATACGTTGAACTACGAGTCCGACAGGGGAAAATTTGCAGGAATTTAAAACAAAAAATAATAATAATATATATATATATATTTTTCTATTTATTTTAAAATGAAATTATGAGTATCGGGTGAAATGTGGGGTATCACTACGGTGTAACAAGTTCGAGCTCCTCTATTAATGTTAGGTTTCCATTTCTCAATGTATAGAGCAACGCTGGAAACAATATGGGATATACAAGTTTTCATCACAAGGTACCACTAAAACCAATTTGACATCTGGAGCCCATTATCCTCCTCCACACATAAAGGAGTTCTGTAGTTAAATGTTGCACTAGCCCGGGTCCTGTCCTAACTTCCTGAAACTGAGCACAGTAACTGAATCCAATCTGATGTAGACTGAAAACTAATCAAGCAGAACAGTAGATGTACACAATATACACATGTAGTGATAGTAGTACAGGTAGGAAGATGTGTATGGACGATGATGACGGTAGTGGGCGGTGGTGGTGGGTGGGTTGTGACTGGCGAGTGATGGTGGGCGGGTGACGATGGTAGGCGGTTTGGTGGTGGGTGGTGGGTGATGGTGGTTGGTGTTGGGCGGACGGTGAAGGTAATGGTGTTTGGGAACGTTGTCGGCAGGAGGGCGGTCGGTAGTGCTGGTTGCGGTTGTGTGGTGATGGGCGGGTGGTGATTAGATTAGCGGGCGTGTAGTGATAGGTAGATGATCATGAGGATGGCGGGCTGGGCGGTTTGGTGGCTGGGGAAGGTAAGTTCATGATATAAGCAACCAGCATTGTATTTCTACGTCATTGAGAAATTACTGAGATGATAGAGGTCACGGTACATGTTACTTAACTTGGACTTAGTATGTGGTATAATGCCATTGGGATGTATTAGAAACGTGTTCAAAGTTCACTTGAATTCAACAAACATCAACAGTATGAAACCTTGAGGAATGGTTAACTTAACTAATGGTTAAAGTAGAATAGATCGAACTCTATATTTAAGCCCCATAGCAATTACAAAAGCCATATTGTATTTCTCAGGGGTAAGAAGCTTTTAGCAATGCCCGGAATTTCTACTATAAGTGAAATAAATATGAGCAAAGATTCACCCAGTCGGCTGGTAGTGATTCTAGTAAATGAAAATTTCACCAATATATTCATTCACTTAGAGTCTAACAATTAACTATAAAAATGACTGAATACTTCAAACGTCATATTGTATTATCTATTTAGTATCTACACAGCTATACTTACTTAAAACGTGTTACCGACTTAGCTATTAATGAAAGACGTAAAAGCGTATCTGATGCGTCATATTGTATTATCCATTTTTTATCTACACAGCTATACTTACTTAAAAACTTTTACTTACGAACCTAATAATGAAAGATGTGAAAGCGTATATGATGCGTCATTCTAAAGCATAATTAGACAGAGCTTTACCTGAAAATGTTGCTTGTAATTCGTGGCATGAAGAGTTTGTTATTGAGATACTGAAAATGTATAACAAACTAAAACTATGAAGCTACGTAGTTCCTTGCAATGGCATATTTAAACACAGCGTAATCTATCTATTCTGTCACATCTTGATTATCTTCTTACTAAACTTCTAACCTGTTGACACTAATCTTCGTACCTATTACCTAATACATAACAGTTACCAAATCACTGTTAACTTCTAACCTGTTGCATTTATCTTCGTACCTATTACCTACTACATAACAGTTATCAAATCACTGTTAACTTCTAACCTGTTGCCTTCTATCTTCGTACCTATTACACACTACACTCAATGTTACCAAATCATGTTAACTCCTTATAACCTGTTGCCTTCTTTCTTCGTACCTATAACCTACAACACTTATACTGTTACCAAATCATGTTAACTTCTAACCTGTTGCATTTATCTTCGTACCAATTACCTATTACATGACTGTTACCAAATCATGTTAACTTCTGACCTGTTGCCATTTATCTTCGTACCTATTACCTACTACATAACATTTACCACATCACTGTTAACTTGTTACCTATTGCCTTTGTATCGTCATACCTGCTACCTACAAGTACACTGTGTTATAATCAACCTCAATCAGTACACCCTAGTGTATATGTTCGAACTTACTCATTCATTTCACTATCAAGTCAGTGGCGGAGCGTCCATACAGTCAGGGGGCGGATCCCCCCCCCCCTGACGGACTCAAATGGACTGCTGGCGCTTTCCAGCTTTATACCACTTTTTACTTATTCGCGATGACTGACTTTTTTATTGCACTCTCATCTACCTATTGTCATTTGTCACATTATCTGCAAATTAGCAAGGCCCGGAAAGGGTCATTTCCGGCGATCTATATAGGAAGTATCTTTACTCAAAAGATTTCTGTACGCTCCGCGCCAACCTGTGGTAGCGCTCCGCTTAGATAGTGTCGAGAGAGCCCCCACAGACCATTCTCGCCCTCCTGACCAATACCCCTAGCTCCGCCACTGTATCAAGTCTCTCCAAAGCTGATAAGAAACCCAATCTTGTTTTGCTTATACCTGCCGAGCTTTTATCAGAACATGATTAAATTTGATAGATTTAAGGCAACCATCATTTTGTGATCAGCAAATGTTGATAAATCATTATTTGGCTCCTAAAACAGTTTTGTGGCCGCGGACAGTTTTGCCATAGTCAGCAAAACTCGCAAGAAGACTTTCTCACTAAATTTGACGGTTTTCCAGGTTTGCTTTATTGATGTAATGCGCAGGGTCTGTTTATTGTCTTGTTTGAGTTACCGTTAGTGATGTAGTGGAATAGAAGATATAGCAATTCAGTAGCCTGCTTCAGGACGAGGCAATGGATACCACGTGGCCTCAAGGTGGACCAATAATCTTCTACATAAATCAACTATTGAAGACATTGAACACATCGTCTACCAGCTAGAAAATTTGAGTTTATGCTAGCATATCAACATGGGTTCCATTGGCTAAAGCTATCAATTAATTTAATATCAGCATCAAATGTTACAAATTATAGTGTAATATTGTATTTAAATGAACCTATGTTCGAAGATATGTTTTCTTTACATGACCATTTCTGTCAGAATTTCGATCAGCTCTTTCATCGTTATACATATTAATAAATGAACTCAGCATTTTTTTTGTATTTTTATAGAAACTTATACATTGCCCATGTCGTCATGGTGGTTTACATTTTACGGCAGTGTAGTAAAGTACGTCCGACCTTTGTAATTATCAATATCCTTCTTTGCAGGACTCCCGAGAAGCGCTCCAACAGGGACACACTTCGTGTGGGTTTATACCGCTTTGTGGGGATAATGCTTATGGTGTTAGTTACCCTGTAAAGGTCGAAGTAATGACATCAAGAGCCACAAACTAGGATCCTTATAGTTACCCGCAAGTATTACTATGAAAAGTTGCAACAAGAGTAATTTTCAACTTTTCCTAGCGGCAACACCACTCCTCTTCCACAAATCCTGCTCTTAACCATTGTTTTAGAGCTTAGGAAAAATTTGATCCAAAGAGAAATGGCATGAAGTAAAATAATAGATGGATGGATGAATATGAATATGT
>JAIPMN010000126.1:18272-37717 GCA_020650975.1 Apostichopus californicus | reverse complement strand
TTTTTTCTTGGTTCGGTCAGGTATCAATAACACATGGCACAGGATAGTACAGTACTGTTTGCAATGGTAAAGTCAAACAGATTCTTAACACCGTTTAATGTAACATCCACATCATCCATGTATTTAACATCCACATCATTTAACCTCCACATCATGTATTTAACATCCACATCATCCATGTATTTAACATCCACATCATGTAACATCCACATCATCCATGTATTTAACATCCACATCATCCATGTATTTAACATCCACATCATCCATGTATTTAACATCCACATCATCCATGTATTCAACATCCACATCATCCATGTATTTAACATCCACATCATCCATGTATTTAACATCCACATCATCCATGTATTTAACATCCACATCATCCATGTATTTAACATCCACATCATCCATGTATTCAACATCCACATCATCGATGTATTTAACATCCACATCATTTAACATCCACATCATCCATGTATTTAACATCCACATCATTTAACATCCACATCATCCACATCATTTAACATCCACATCATCCATGTATTTAACATCCACATCATTTAACATCCACATCATCCACATCATTTAACATCCACATCATCCATGTACTTAACATCCACATCATTTAACATCCACATCATCCATGTACTTAACATCCACATCATTTAACATCCACATCATCCATGTATTACGTGGAGGTTAATTTACAGGGAAAAATTAATTCAAGAAAGTGAAGGAATTGAAATCCCACATCTATGATGGAGAGAAGATGGGTACTATACTTTGCTCTTATCACTGGATGAAGTCAAACATTGAAAATGCTGTATATTAAAGTTAGGCAGTTCATGCAGCGATTTTATAGGCGGCATTGTCACTATGGATCAGACTGTCTGTTCAGTATTGAAACAAGACGACTTGATTTTGAACCCTACATGGTTATACTAGACCCAGTGTTCGATATCGGAACTCTTTGCTCGCGATCACCGAACAGGATGGTGAAGTTTCTTTAATAGCGACAAAGAAATGCAAAAACCATAAACCGTATGATGCAGAGCACTATCAAATAAAAATTTATGTCGAGAAAAGGAAATAAATGTTGTGTCAAATTTACGTGCGTAACAAACAACACAGAAGGTTAAGTCATCGCTGATCTGGGGCTCAACCCTGATCTAAGTTAACACTTTAAATTTGACACTGCATGGTGCAGTCTGATCCTCCTTTGATCCTACAGTGCTATCATGGGGTTCAAATCTTGGTGTCTGATCCATGATGATGATTACACAACAAATCAGGATCTTGGGCAGGGTTTGATGCTCTCCTCACAGTTTAATATAAACTGGGTGATGACGTATTCGTTAAGGGTGTCTTATTAAAGTTAAATTTTATTCAATAGCTCAAAAGAAGGACACTGCTTGACTATTGCCAAGTTACTGTACCACATCATTTAAACTGAACCCGCTTTTGGGCAGAATTTTATGCCCTTTATACAAACCCAGTTTGTCATTTCTTCACTCAATTTAATTGACCAATTTGACGTGTTATATTTTGTAGCCATATCTTTTCCACCTGTTCTTGGAATGTTGGCAAATTGAAGTTGCAGCATAATTTTTGCCAAGCGGACTGGGTAATGTTAATCAAATTAACATTGGCAATTGTTCGAGCTGAAATACAGTTATCTAATAAACTTTGTCAACATGCAACCGAAGGATAATTAGCGGCTAACTTCATTCCATTCTTATCTCAAAAAAAATTAATTGTCCTCCAGACACATTTATCTGTCTCATTCACACGCACACACAAATATTTTGCAAGTTATGATCTAGATGCTACCCTACTGTACATTATGACAAGTAGCGTCAAACTGCGGTATTGTTACAGGATTTCTACATCGAACAGTACAGTATCAAACATCTACCGACATCAATTAATGCAAAAAAGCGACTCAAAAACAAGCAGAGAAAAGAGAAGAGTTTTAATGAAGCCTCGTTGACAGATGAATCCAAATTAGATCAAAACTCACCCGAGCATTGTTCATATCTGTAATGGTGTAGTATTCCACACTATCACTCTCAGAAGGAGCACGATGCATGGTGGTCGATTAAATCGCGACTCCTTATTTGAAAAAATAAAAGTTATTAAAGAATTCCACACAAAGTAAGATCCTCGATCTTTCTAAAATCTTCATAAAAGTTGACACGCTAGAAAAAAAATTGGATAACCTTATTTTCCAGCTACGGTCGTCCGTCACAAACTGTGACTTTGCAAGATTACCGAAATGACAACAAGTCTGCCATGATGACTCCAACAAAAACTCAAAATTTGCAAATCCCTTGAAATAAAGTTGTGTTGTAAGTAACGAACAGAAACTGTACCACAAATAGTTTGTGTTTAATTGTTGTCGATGATCACATTTTTTCGATAGAATCACTTTCTTTCTCTCCAATTCAGTTATCAAAAAAGTTTCCTGAAAGTTCCATCAATGATTTATAAATTTTGTCAGCAAGAAAGAAAAAAATTCCGACACCCTCTCCTCTTGCTTTGCACTCGCCCGTTACTTCTAATGATCCTCTCCTTAAAGTTACAACCATGAAATCACACCAATGCATATGCAGTTTTCCAGGTATGTTTTTTTTTTCCCCAAAGAGAGAAAATTCAAAACCAATCAAATTGCATTTACTTTGGGCGTAGGATTATAAACACTCTCCTATCCTTTGGAAAAGTGGAACTAATTACTTGACAAAGCTTCGCTACGAATAAAAATTGAAAACACTTGTATCCATTAATACTGCCTTCAAGTCCGTTTGAGTCTATCTCATCTGTGACTCATCCTCCTGTTGCTGGTAACGAATCCTTCTTGACGACCTCCAGGGATGTGGTGAAGATCGTTGAATTACACTAACTTTTAGCTAGGATGGTAAAGAAACGTCAACAGACTTAAAGCAAGTCCGGCAAGTCGGCATTATCCCCGTAAAACTGTGTCTCTGGAAGTCAATGACCACGGCTTATCCGAAGAAATCATGAACATGTACACTACGGGGGTGTTGATGAAGTTATATGGCTCCCTTATCAACGCTTACTGGTAAATTAATTGTGATTCCAGCGAGACCAAGTGGAGTCTTAAGAGCAACTTGGCTGAATTCAGTGGGATAGACTCAAAATGACTCACTGTACACCAACGTATACTATCCTACTAATTCTTGTGCCTAAGTTGCGACTAACTTAAAAACTACCAACGATTCCTCTGATTGGAGGGAGAACAAATATCAGAGGGAGATCTGGCAATAAGTTTTCACTGAAAGAAAGTTTGCAGAGCAATAAACAAATATCATCTAGGCTAAATCCACAATTACGAGAAAGGCAAGATAACTTGCAAGATATTTGTTCAAGCTAAAAGATGACTATATTCAGCCCTGCAGTACCATTTTCTTTTCAATCAGTGACGGTCACAAATATCGTCCGGATATTTTAGAAGATTGGGGTATATTACTTTAATAGACCTGAATGTCGGGTCAGTACAATACAAATTACAACTGTTCAAGACTGCATGGTCGAAATCTACTGGTCTTTGGCTGGTTTTCTTTGACAGATATAGGTCCCAGGTTATTCTTCAACAGACATAGTAGAAACAAACAAACTTTGAGATAAAACTGTCCACTGATGAAGAAGTTACACGATGAAATTCCTAATTGCTGGCTAAGCTAATCAGCCTCATTGACAGCTGTTGACATCAATTGACAGTGAAAACTACAGGTTCAGTGATAAACAGATAACAACAAATTAATTCACAGGAATATATTTCTTCCCCAGGTAGCGAATTCAAACTTCACGAACAGTTTAGAAGACACTAACAACATGTACAGTCAGCTGTTTATCCCGCTTTATACAGAAAGACCAAAACAATTCAATGTTAGAAATGACAAAATTATTTCAAAAGTCTGCAAAAAAATGGCAGAACACAGGCGTTCCAACGTTTGGTATGAATTCACTTTAAAGGTACTTCTGTCGGTGAATTCATTACGACTGATCCGATCGATATCGACGCGGTATTCCACAATATTGTAGCGTGTTGACTCCGAGACCGTGACCTAGCTACAGTACTGTACTATTACATGTGAAGATCTTTGCTAGCTACTGTACTTCCTGAGCCACTACTGCCTGTTCATTAACATCTGTTATAAAGTATCAACCACTCACTGATAAACACACACACTCACACACCTAACTACATATGCCTACAGTAGTACAATGCTATCACTAGTAACTATAATAAAGTGAACTTGAACAGTGTTCACTGAAGCAAGAAAATAGATTGAGGATCATGGCTTAAAGGTGGCACTCTCTAGGACAAAACACAGCTGCTAGGAGAACCTGAGGAATTTAAGTGTAAAGGCCTACCTACTATGAAAAATCAACTAGCCGGAAAGAAAAACTGCATGTATGCACAACTTACAGGGTTGAACAGTAAGTGGGCTAAGATTTGCAAACATTGATATGAATGGTTGAGCACAAACAGAACAAGTTTGTGATCACCAAAGTATTGAAATGAAACCTTAAAGTAACTTTTGTGAAAGGTGACTAGATTCTCACTCTTTTGGATAGGTTATAACCATCAAGCAATTGCTTTGAATTACGTTGTCCCTTTTTGTTTATGTGTAAGGACAGCCGACATTTCAAGGAAATCACGTCCATAAGACAAACTTCATTAGCAATCAATTTTCTCTCTTTATTAGAGTTTTTTTCTTTCCTTTTAATGTTTTGTTTTTAGGAGGGGAGATGGAGCAGGGGAGTAGAGATGAGGGAGAGGATATTATGTTAATCAAAACTACGGCATGAAATGTTTCCATGAAAGGTAATAGGGGCAGTATTGAAGAACTTTGACTCAGGATGTGTGACCTGATTAACTCACTTTAGCTTTGGCTTTGAGTACAACTTTTCTGTATGCTGCCGTTTTGGACGAATCTAAATGTAATAGCAATTGCCGACTTTGCAATCCACGGCCCCCGCTCACAAGTTTGCAAGGTCGGTAAGAGTGACTCAAAAGGGTAATCACCATCACGTCTAAGACACAATAAGGTAACAGTGATAATGTTGTGAGGAGATATTAAGAAAGCCAAGAAAGGCAAAGTCAATTTAAGCCATAAATATGCCCCATAATAGCTTTGAAAGTAACTTGACTATGTCTCTGGCATTATATACAAACTATAGGCCTAACAATATAAACCAGGTAGCAATATGTGTCGCTGTTGCAGGCATGCAGCTTCATGAAGATGCCTAGATCAACTGTTTGATTCACTGTGCTGCCAGGTGAAAGATTCATTGTGCAAATGTAACTACAGGATGAAACCTTGGAAGGTGGCAGGGTTAATCCTCTTCAAGTAACAATGGGTAAAGTTTGGATAGTGGAGAGAGTGATACCACGAGGGTCCCCTGGAATTCTCAGGTGGAATATAGAGATAACTTCTATTGTGCTTGAAAGAGCAACTGTGAAGTATGTAAGTCCAAAACTACTGTATAAAGGGTGTCAAAACTGACACTATAATATATATATGAAGAATATCATAACATAGCCCACTCAGCTGACAGACATACCAAGTGATATTGCCAGCTGAGTGGGAATTTAATGTATTCACATTTAACACAGCATTATATATCAGAAGAAATGACTTACTTTCAAGAAGGAGAAAGAGGTTTAGTACATGCCCACACCTCAACCATCAGAAATGGTCACAGAAATTTCTTTAGACGATCAGTCTTCTCATCATCTGAGAGGGGGTGGGGGCTGGGGGTGGGGGAGTGGATTACAGCATTCAGCCATGGTTAGTACATGGAACAGGTATATTACATATAGTGTGATCTCCACAGAGAAAATATTCTTAACATTGATGTTTGTCGAAACTTGCTGAAAGCAATATTACATGTATTATTTGACATTCCCTAGAATTATATGATTATCAAGATGAAAAGAAAGGTAATTAAAAAGACAACAAGTTGATTGTTAACGATCCCCTCACCTCACTGTCGGAATCCGAATCTGTTGAGGATTCCCCGATACATCCCAGATCAATCTTGATATCCCAGTTAAAGTTACACCCTAGATTCTGTTCCAAGAGATCCATTCTATGCTTCAGCAAGTAGAGCAGGCCCAGTCTCTTTCGATACTGCGCTACGAAGCTAAACGGTAATTTAATATCATCAGGCAGAGATGGCCGTCTTTTCGACGACGTAATCGGTTCGGACTTCCAACGTACCGATTTCGATGTAGTTTTGGCATTCTCTGGCAGAGTAGAGTTAGTTTGATGAGATGAGTTAGTACTAGTATTATTAAAGTGTGAGGAGAGTCGTGGGTTACGGTGATGCTGTTTAATACCATTCCTACGACAGACTGTTACCTTCTTTGGAAGCGCCGGTCTCTCTTCCTGTCGAAAATCGACGTCAGCTTTATTTCTGTCCACCAGCGACTTCTTTAAATCGGAGACCAGTTGCCGATTATACTCTTTCTGTCTGCCCAGTCTTTCAGTTCTATGATTGGCTACTCTGTAGCTTTGACCTGGATCAGGCAATGTATTTTCCTTTCCATTCCTGATTTCAATCATACTGTCATCACTAGCGCCCTCACTACTGCCATCACTAGCGCCCTCACTACTGAAGGTAGGAAGTATTGCATCTTCTTTTATAATCTCAATCAAACTGGACTTTGTTAATTGTTTCTCTCTTACTTGGATCTCTTCATAAAACTGTTCAGTTTTAATTCTTTGAGACGTCTCGCTTGAATTTAAGTTACTTTGGTTTGCATCGGTATTACCATTATTTGGACCATGAATGTGTCTCTCTTCAGCAATAGTATCAATTCCTGGAGGTTTTAATGTAGTTAATACTGATCCACTTTTATCTATTCTAGTAAATTGTTGTAATTGTCTGCTGGGTCTACAACTACCCAGGGTAGCATAGCCTACATCCACCCGTTGTTGTTTTTGTACAGCTGATACCACCTGTTTGACACCATTTACTTGACCAAGTCGTACACCATTTGATTGGCCTCCATCAACGCCTACCTTGACAGACTTCTCTGTACTGAAATCATCAGAATATGCAAATATTGATTTTCTGGAAGACTTAACGAGTGACTTTCTTCTCAAACTGTTGAAGCTGAATGGTAAACTGGAAGAAGTACCTGTTTTCGCTCTTCCAAATGATCTGTTACCACGGAGATTATTCATGTTGATCTCTTCGAATCCAAGGGTTTCTTCTTCTTCCTCTTTGTTCTTTCCTCCGGCATCGATCCGAATCTTAGAGACACCATCCAGTTCAGTGACTCCAGAAGTAACTTGTTCTTCCACAGTTTGCAATACATCGAGTCTTTCACTTTCTAGATTCCCGGCTACAATCAATTCAGCATTGGTTTGTTTCACTGCTTTGCTTCTCTCTCTATTTTTTTCCCGTTTGATACTTCCCACGAACGGTATCCCTGGTCTGACTACCGAAGACAGAGACCAGCTTCTCCCTAAAGTTTGGTGGCTTCCCTTGGAAGGGGCAGCCGATACATTAATGTTTGATGATGAGGTGTGCTTACTTCCCGAGGATTCGCTTTCACGTTCTTCTTCTTCTTCGTCTTCTTCTTCCTCGGCCGTGTCTGCCTCAAGAGATTCCTCTGAGCTTGAAGGCAAGAATCCAGCAGACATGGTTCTCCTCACAGAAAACCTCTCCTTGAAGGAATGGTCCAGTGGAACGTTGAATATCGACTTGTCGGTCCTGACGACCCGTTCTGGGCCTGACTGGAATGAACTTGTGGCAGATGTCATGTGGTTTTGATTCTCGTCCTCTTCTTTGATAGATAAATGGATTAGTTTCCATCTTGCTGAAGCTTTCTTTGACTCTGTCTTTAATTCTCGAGAAGAAACTTCGGGATTGTCATTTTTGGTTGGTGCGGCCACAGGCAAACTTGACAGAGAATATGACCTGCTACTTCCCAACCATTTTCTTTTGTCAGCCATTTTGTTCCCCTTCTTGGATCCAGGTGCGACCACTTGATCGAAACAAAATAAATTTTCCAGCAAAGTGTCAAAACTCACAAAATAAGACCTTAAAATCCTTGGCAGAGTTTTACATATATATGCAGTTAATTTTAAAATGAAAACTGGGATGTTGTGAAGATGCTTGGAGAAAATTTAAAGCTATTCAGAAAAAAACATCTATTTGCAATTATGCCATTGGCATTCACTTGAAGTCAAACTCTCCACATATTAGATTCAACGAAACGCTCGCTGAATGTTTCACCACAAAGATCTGCAGAAGAAAGGAATGTAGTTCCAAAACAGAATAAGAAAACAACCTGTTGAGATATATTCCCTATTGCATCGTCTATCATTTCCCAGTCAGTCTGCTTTGTTCTTTTACTTGAATGAAATTATATCCTCGACAGTTTCAAAGACAAAACTTGATCACTCTTTTCTCAATCAGTACAAATTTTACTAAACTTGCAGCATACAACAAATCACATGAAGTTTTTAAATCTTGCTGCAAAAGATCTCAACTGGACTGTATCTATACAGAAACCACGGTTGGGGATTCTCTCACGCTTTGTCGCTGCGTTATGACCAGTTCTGTGGATCACATGATCAAAGAAAAAGGTTTGAAAGGAGCAGGGAAATTTGCTAGAAATTGACAATCAAATCAGTTATAGTCCCAGGAAATAGCCAAACATCACTCTTTAAACTTCTCATCCACTCACAAAGATGGAGGAATTTAGATGTCTTAGGAAGGCTGATGCCAACGACCCATAGTTTTTAATCCTTCGGTCGACACTCTCTTATCAAATCCAACGAGTGGTATCATTTGATAATTAGTCCATCTTAGAGGTTTCCGATACAAATTCATGATGAGTCACATTTCAATGCTACCCAGAAGATTTTGATTCTTTCTCTAATAAAGTTGAACAGAATAAATTTCCCTTTCATGATGTAAACTGGGTCGTAGATTTATTCTTCATTTTCAAACTTAATCCCCAACTTGATTTAACGAAAGAAAGAGCAGAGAAATTAAGGATCAAGGCCTTTGATTTGTAAGCTGGATACTGCTGAATAAAGGACATTAAAACAGATACACATTACCAGACAACTTGATGACTCGAGGATGAGAGAACTAGTACTGACAGAAATAAAGTAGGATTCCGTTAACGATCACTAATTAGTGACTTTACCCAGAGGTGCCAGGTAGGCAGTATCCTCAAAACAAAAGATTCACTTTCCTTCTTGCCACCACGGAAATCAAAATTAGAAATGTTCTCAACTTTCACCTCTCAAACTGGTCCACCAAAATTCCAAGCTAAAACCAAACCTTTAAAACAAACAAAAACTAAAACACACAACTACTGTACTGTATGCAGTTGATGTGTACATTATGGTTTCGCCACTTAATTTGTCGAAAACAATTTCAATGGCAAATTTCAAACAAAAATTGTTGATCACATTCCACAAAGAGATGAACAAAACTGAACATCAGAGCTGTGTAACATCGGAGTCGGAATTAAGACTCTTTCCTCCTCTGCTCGTAGAAAAGAAGTAACAACAACAAAAAGACTGATGCTTTTACGAAGAAAACAGAAAGCAAACTGCTCCAGATATGTCTCGATTGTTTCCTAAATTTGATCAAGAGATAAAGAGAGCTGATACAAGAACTTAAAGAACTCAAATCCAATCACTTCTACTCTCTATTCTTGAACTCCTCTTGAAATAAGTTCAAATGATTCAACACCGGGTGCAACTCCCAGTCCTCGACAAAGAGTTTACCTTTCTCTGAAGGTAAAAGACCTTTTGCCTAGTACAGACAGTACAAACCCTAACACCATGTGTACAGTGTACGTTTTTCCCAATGCAGATTGCATAACCAGCTGCAAGGTCTTTCAAAAAGTGTGTTGTTTTTTTTTTGTCTGTTCCTTTTCTTCCTCTCCTCCAACCCAAATACTGCTTGGAATACATCAGGGCTGCCAGATAATAAGTGGCTTTGTCACTCGGGGCTTCTCTGCATTCCTCAAAAGAATCACTTCAAGGATTGTATTTATATTCTGGAAAATATCTACACAAAAGTCTTTTTTTTTTTAAAGGAATTCTTTTGGAGGAGGAGAAATAAAGAGCTCTTCCCTTGCTTTTCATTAAGTCAGGGTGCCTGGGTTATATTCCTGTAAAGGAATGGTATGGAAAGATTATATTCCTATTCAAGAGTATCAACATTACAATCTCTGATTAACCAACCTTACAATTTACACTGATACAATTTCCCTTGGGCTACTAAAGTATCAACAAACTTGTTTCAAGTCTTAAAGCAGTATTATGAGTGCTTTTCACACTAGATCTGGTGGAGTGGGTGGGGATCTGCTACCGATCTATCTTAATCCTCCTCCTTTCAGAGAAGAACGGATCTTTCTTGCTGCGAGACCCTTGTATTCTACTGCACTCCCTTGTAACGTATTGTTCTACGTAACTTGATACTGTTTGTTGATCTGCTCGCTCATGGTTCTCGCCAACCCCCCCCCCTCCACGCACCCTCTAGATAACATTAATAAAACAAAATTATAAAAAGGGAAATATTTGTGGTTTGGAGTCACAGGATTAAGATCTTGAGGATCAAATGTGAGCACACACTAGTTTTTTTTTAAAGAATGTTGAAACTGCCACCATGTACGGTAAGTTGTGTACTAGCTTGAGTTATAGTCCAAAGCTTCCATTTCAAATAATAAGAATTCAAACTTGAATGAGTTTGATAACTCTTCCCATTTGCATTTTAGATTGCGATTAAAACGAACATGGTCTTGGCGATTAAATATTGATACAAAAAGGAATTATAATGCTTTGCTCATTATAACGTGCATTTAGTAATTAGAGAGAGTCTTAGCGTTTTATCCAATTCCTGCAATGTTGTTTAGAGCTCTATGGAGGATGGAAGTAAATATTTAGCATGGGAAACAAGTTTGTTCTACTTTCTATCATAATTTCCGAGTGATGCTGAGTGATGCTGAGGGATGCAAGGTGATGCTGAGTGATGCTGATTACTTTTAAAGCAGGGGTCGGCAACCTACGGCCCGCGGGCCACATGGGGACACTCAGTGATTTTTTTGCGGCCCGTGAGATGTCTCGAGAAAGTGAAAAAAATCAATCTATTTTATATCGTCACAAAAAGAATTTATCGGCACTAATGATGCTGTCAGGTAGGCCTATTATCCCCATTAATTATCAACTGTACTGTATTGACATTATATTTTTGTGAATACTGATTAAGTACACACACCTATTGCTTGAAAGTCCTCGGAATCAAAGGTTTGAAATCAACAACAGGTCGTTGGTTAGGTGCGGCCCAGTCAATTTTTCACTCCTTATATCTGGCCCATTCATTCAAAAAGGTTGCTCACCCCTGTTTTAAAGGGATAGTAGAAGTTGGACATATTTTCAAACTACTGCATATAAGTTTGTAGCAAGTTTAACAGAGGTGAAAAGCATATATTGCTTTATCTTCTTAAAAGTGAATTAGTACTGTATATATACTGGTTTGAAAGAATGTACAAAATTCAAAGCCAGATTTTGTTTTCTCTGACCTTTATAATGAAAAGTCTATAGAATGAGTTTGAATTTAACCTACAGTACAATAACAGTATCTATGGTAAATACCTTGATCTGGATGGGGAATCTTTTAAAGGAATATTCTGTTGACAACAGCTTCAGATGAACAAGAAAAAAAATACTGTTTTGGATGACTGATCAAATACTGACCTCAATTTGAAATTGAGATCAACTTAAAAGGAGCATTTTGTTCTTTGATAAACAGGATGGGATGTTATATCTCCAGCCACTCTTATTAGAAAAGTAAAAACAGTAAGGTAGATTCCAAAAACAGGATGTATGACATTTAAAAACAACTTTTTCACTGATTTTGTATGATTTTCTATTTTTTATGTAATACTTGGAATTATGTAACAGGTACGTGTTCTTGCAACTTGATTAGTAATTATGGAAAACAAGTCAGGTAAAGAAAAGAGTGAAATACACCCCCCTGCTTGCAGCTTACATGTGATAAATAATAAATATGAAAAACATAATTAGAGGTAGGTTTAAAGCTGCACGTCTGGAGGCTGTCATTTTGAAAGTGTGACATCATACAATTATAGTGCCCACTACGGTCTGAAAGGATACCATACTTTCGCTTTGTGTTTCTATCACATTTCAAGGAAGACCACCGTGAAGATGAGGGTGTAGTTATCTGCAACTTGCCATCAGCACAGGGCATGATAACAATTTTAATTTTTTGTGACAGCATAATTTGCAAATTGGAACCCATCTCCATTACAAGGAAAAGAAACATAGTCGAATACACAAATCTAAGAAAACCACGAAAGATTGATATCATTAAGCCACATGTGCTTTATATTCCTAATGTATTCCTCTATTTCTTACATAATGTATATTTTTGCTGAATCTAAAATATTAAAGCTTATGACACATGATCTAATAATAATGATGACACTGGTTTCAGTGTCAACCTTAACATTCAACCCTTAAAAGTAGAGTATGATGGAAATCTGAACAAAGAGAGTAAAAGTCTGTTTCAGATTCTTGGTGGTAGATTTACAAAATGGCCGCTCCCAGATACAGCTCATTTCAACAATGAACTCCCAATCGGAGGAGAAAGATATTTCTTAAATGCAGTTTGGGGGAGTTGTATGACAAAGATTTATATTATATCATGTACTGTAAGTAGCTGAATATTATGGCTGAGCTTGTGTCTGCTTTAACCACCATTATCTATTTTCAAGGATCTTCATTGTAATTAGTACTCAGTCTGTGCACACCACAACTACGCTGATAGCAGTACAAGGGTGATATTGTGCACAACTGGCAGCTTCAGAATCACTTGTTTTTAACATTCACCAGTAAATGAATAGGCCTAAGTCTTCTTTCCTCTTCGCTTCAGAATTTCATTAGAAATTCTCTCCATCACGCTCGACTGCCTCCCATTCTGACTTCCCCCTCAATCCCTCCTTCTGTTACCCTTTAATACCCCCTTCAATAAGACCCCACAATCAGTAAGGACAAATACCTTATGCATTGCGCAAACAGTAGTACTGTAGTTGCATAAGTATATATATAGCAGATGCATAGAAAGAAGTGAGAGCAACCAAGCAAAGGGAAGTGAAGGAGGCTAGCAGCATCTAAAACTACAGAGCTCTTTTCTCAATCTGATAGCTTCCACTGTTGGCCTTGGAGCATGAGCGTGCAGCTATCCTGAAAAGTTGTTCAATAGCCCCACCACTTCTGGTCAGCATATCAAAATCAATTTGCAATTATTTGCCTTTTTTGGGGGGGCTGGGGAGGGCTATTTTTTGGGGGGAAGGGGAAGGGAGGGCTCAATCTGATAGCTTCCACTGTTGGCCTTGGAGTATGAGCGTGCAACTATCCAGAAAAGTTATTCAATAGCCTATGTGTAATCACTTTCTTCTATTTTTCTGTGGAGAGGAGGGTGGAGGTAAGGTGGTGTCTTGTATATTTTTTGGTGTAAATTTAACAAAGGCATACCAACAAACATTTCAGACATGCCCTCAGTCGTTACTGGGAAATATTAAAGAAACCTGTTTGATTTTAATAGTACACATCTGAAGAAGGCTACATTTATGAAATCATTATTCTACATACTAAATGTTTTGTATTGAGTTTAGCAGTGAATTTCTAATCATTTTTTTATTAACAAACTGTGGAATTCTTTCAATGGGCAGTCGAGTAAATCTCACTTGCGGTATGCATTGTAATGTGCAGCTGTACACAACAAACAGGTCTGAACAAAACTTTTAACCTGCTTAAAATATGAAAAGGTTGTTAATGTTGTAGTCCAAACTACAGTATAATGAATACATACACTTTTCTCTAACAAATGCAGCAAAACATTCCAAGCCGAGATCAAAGAAGAAAAAAATCCAGTGGGGTTATTAAAGTCCTAGACATGGTTTTACCAGAGTGCTGGGCAGACAGTTCCTCCTATTAGGATCAACTTTTGCTAAATGATTCCTTCAGACATTGATAAGTACCATGACCCAGCATGAGTGAACTTTCTCAAATCCAGCAGATCTCCAGCCGACTGTTCACTACAATAGTCTGACTTCAATTTGTCCGAGGATATATCTGACATTGTATAATATTGAGGGCAGCTGTGAGATGTTGATGTACAGTAGATAATTCCATTTCAAGGTTGACTAGCTTTTAATGCAGTTGGAGAGAAATCCTTGCTTATTAGACAAGAGCTTTTGAAGAAATAAAAAAATATAAAAGAGGATATTAACACTGTCCACATATTGTCCCAGGGTTCCATTTTGCACAGTACTGACAACTGGATCACGTACTGTAGGACTTATATAGACTTCCTTATTATTATATGTGTCATTGCCTACCAACATATTTGTCTTTTGTTCAAGCAGCTGCCTGGTCATATATGTTAACTTAAAGGGTGTGAAGACTCACGCAAAAAGAAACGTCTAATGCCGGTAATTTGACCTAGTTTCGAATGAGGTGTAACAGAAGTATTAAACACCACCATCGATCCCAGAAAATACAGTACACACAGCTTGCTACCGTCGGTAATTAGACACTAGTGTACAGTCAGTACATACAGCTGCGGTCAATACCCACAGCACAGTATACAAACGATACAGTGATGGACATCTCAGGTCCAGCTAAAGATAACAATTAAGGTATCACGATTCATTAAGTTGTCTGCATTTTGTAGGGACACAAACAAAACATCACTTGCAAGCAACAGAAAGTTAACTTTTTCAGATGGCCGCACAGGGTTTGGGGCGAGTCTTCAATGCGTTTAATAACTTAACATGTTCTCCCATCATGGAAGGAATCAAACGGAAAAACATATTGTCACTTTGTTGATCAGTACCCAGAAACAGATTCTAAGAAACTGTCAGAACTTACAGATCTGCTTATAAATTGTCATTAGTGGCTTAACTGTTTATACAGAATGTTAATAAGTTTAATTAATCAGGGTCATTATCAGGTGACAACTCAGACCTTCAAGACAAAATACTTCACAGAAACCACTCAATTTACATAATCCACACAAATCTAATGAACCTATGCCTAACAGGACCTAGTCTTCAATAGCAACTTAACATCTAGGATTAAATATGTACTGTTTTATTGATTCCAAGTTGTCACAGCAGTTTTAAAGGTTTTTTTTCATTAATGTATTATTTGTTAGATCTAATGTAGCATATAATATCTTCAATAATTCAAAAAGATTTTCATATTACTTCAGAATTAAGAAAGAATTACTCATTAAATGCCCTCTTTTGAAGTTTTAGTGACCCTAGAAAATGAATTAAAAATATGTTAACATAAATTCCACATTTGAAATTTGCATACATGTGTGTCAACTTCAATTATGATCAAAAGTCTGACAACTAAACATTTGCATTCAAATAAAACCAATAACTACCACGACCAGTTGATGTTCATTAGTTGGACAAAGTCTAGGAAGTGGTCTTAAAAATTGAGAATTGTTTTTATACGCGTGCAATCTTGGTTGAGGGCGGTATTTAATTTCTATTTTCTTGGCCTCTCATGGTCACTACTGCACTGTACCTTTGTTATGCAAATTTTGTTTATGTTTGTTGTTTTCTTCTGTTCTTCTTCATTTTATCCAGGCTAAGTCACTTCTGTTCGTTTTCCTTCAAGTACTACAGACACCTAGCCAATTTACCCAATATTCAGTACATTTCTTGCATGTGATAATCTCATTCATCATCTATTGAAATGTTTTGAAAGTTCTTTCCGTTTCCAATATATGTACACATTTGTAGGTTTGATAAATCTGGGAAACTCATTTAATATGTGCAAACTATGTTGATGTTACACGCATCAGAATTTCTTATTTTAGGACTTAAGAAGTCAACCCCTAATTACAAGCCCACATATGTCATTTGAATAATGTGATGTTCCTCTTTTCTAAGAAGACGATGAAATGTTTCAAAAACATTGCCTTAGGCCCACAAACCTGTGTCAGTGTCCTTGAAACAAAGGTTTTAAAAAGCAAAGGAATAAGGTAACAGAATTTTAGGCAGTCACTCCCTTTACATCATCAATGTGCACAATTAGCTAATGTTTATTCATAAACAAAACTAGAACTGAGAAAAGGCTTGTTAACTGGTCAATCTTTACTGGATTTTGATGGGAGTTGCAGCTATTTTTCATGATTTTTAGTGCCTATTAGAGTGATTAGAACATTGTTCTTCATAGGTGTCCATAGACCTTTATACTATTTCGCCTTCACAGGTAAATGAGAAACAAAAAGTTTAAATTAAAAGAAGTTGAAACTTGAAGAAAAGCATTTCATCTGGTGGTGCTGGCCCACTCGTCCTTGATTCATCTAGATAAAGTCTCATTCCAGAATACTTACCTCAATTCGAGGATGCAAACAAGGCTTTACTTTCAGTGAAAGAATTCATCAATCTGTGCCATTCCTCATAAACCTATTTTGGAGCAAAGAAAGAAAACAGAAGGGTTTTAAGAAATATAATCTTAAACAGATTGGTGAGAAGTTGCAATGATCAACTCTGCCAATTCACTGCTCCATGAGGAAATGGGCAGTGAGTGAGCAGTTTGTAGGAAGGACAATGTTGAGTAAAGTCTTAGTACAGTAACTACAATACATATTGCTGGTGGAAGTTAAACACATAGAGTGAGTGACCAGTTTGTAGGAAGGACTATGTTGAGTTAAAGGGTGTGAAGACTCGCGCAAAAAGAAACGTCTAATGCTGGTAATTTGACCTAGTTTCGAATGAGGTGTAACAGAAGTGTTAAACACCACCATCGATCCCAGAAAATACACACACAGCTTGCTACCGTCGATTAGACACTAGTGTACAGTCAATTCATACAGCTGCGGTCAATACCCACAGCATAGTAGACAACGATGGACATCTCAGGTCCAGCTAAAGATAACAAGGTATCATGTTTCATTACTGTCTGCATTTTGTAGCGACACGAACAAAACGTCACTTGCAAGCAACAGAAAGTTAACTTTTTCAGATGGCCGCACGCGGTTTGGGGCGAGTCTTCAATGCCTTTAAAGGGTGTGAAGACTCGCGCAGAAAGAAACGTCTAATGCCGGTAATTTGACATAGTTTCGAATGAGGAGTAACAGAAGTGTTAAACACCACCATCGATCCAAGAAAATACACACACAGCTTGCTACCGTCGGTAATTAGACACTAGTGTACAGTCAGTACATACAGCTGCGGTCAATACCCACAGCACAGTATACAACGATGGACATCTCAGGTCCAGCTAAAGATAACAAGGTACAGTATCACGTTTCATTACTGTCTGTATTTTGTGACACGAACAAAACGTCACTTGCAAGCAACAGAAAGTTAACTTTTTCAGATGGCCGCACGCAGTTTGGGGCGATTCTTCAATGCCTTTAAGTCTTACTAACTACAGTACATATTGCTGGTGGAAATTAAACACAAAGAGTTGACAACTGGGCTGCAATGGACATTGAAAAAAGATATTGAGAACTTAACCTTACAATTCTCAGAACGTTTGGAACAAATTGTAGTAGTGTGCTTGCAGACTGTAATGTTTTCCATCATGAAAACTTTCATGACATGACAAAAGTAACAAATTTATCACTTAACCCTTGACATCATGTGACAGGTACAGTATTAGTTTACAAATTAATTTTGGGAGGAAACATTCAGGTCAGAGAACCTGGGTAGAAGTAAATGATTCACACACAAACATTACTCCTGGAGTCCTGGGATCATTCTACAACATGAGTTCTGCTTTTCAGTGAGAAAACAGGATTTGTGGAGATCCAGTGCCCCTCTCATTACATTTAAACTCATATCAGTCACCTCCAACCCCCACCCCATGCTCACCCTCACCCTATCCCCACTCCCACCCTATCCTCATGAAACATTTCACACTAAGATCTTATTTTTTAAGGAACAGTAAGCTTTGAGGAATCGTTTCTTCTTCTTCCTTTTTCTTTTGTTTTTTATTTCTTTTCTTTTCTTTTTATTCTACTTGTTTTTTGTTCTTCTTCTTGCAAGACTGTCTTTCAAAACTTCCATCTTAGAGTAATTTGTGACATATTTTTATGAAGGAAAACCAACAAACTATCACTATTTTACTTTTTCACCATTCCAGCTTAACAAATGTTCTGACATATTGTCACATGATTTGACTGTAAGTACCTGCCTATCGTTAAGAAACCAATTTAAAAAAAAACGGGTACATTTACTACTTTTGCCAATGACATTTTTATCACCTACTCATCGACGATTAAAGAGTCAAGTCATTCTGCAATTATGTGAAGCAGATCTCACACAATGTAAACACTGTGTAAAGTAAGAGGGCCTGACATTTTGATCCTAGCAGGATCTTCTTCAGAGGCTGAATGTACAATGTAAACACCTGCAGTGACATCAATTGATCAACATAGCACTGTATAACATTAACATGGGTGATCTGAGTAATGACAACAGTATAATGAATGGATCATGAATTCACTGTACCAAGTACTGTGACTATATACTGTAAGTCACAAGGACAACTTTGTGATCTTATTGACTGGTTACCATGGATACGTGATCTGACTACTAAGAAGTGAACTATAAGGTCTGTAATAGTTCTACACTACGGAGTGAAAATCAATAAAGTTCAAAATTAAAGGTACACCCTTTTACACAAAAGAAGTCGTTTTAATATATGGTAAGGACTGCACAGCCAAAATTAATGCAAAATTTGGTATTTCTTTGCACAATCAAAAGCGTCAGACATTGTGTGTTCGCGACAAACACAGCTTGTATTGACCAATATCGATATAGCAATGAGAAAGTTTCATAAGGATGGCATACTACTTATTTGAAGTGTGCGACTGAATAACTCAGGCAGTGAATTTGTCATACTGTAGGTGAAGTCATGAAGAGATGACTTTCTGACTCCAAATAGCTCTCCGAGAACATAAACCAGACTTGTGAAAACAGGGATTAGAAAATCCAATGATACAAAACATGGGTTAAAGGCTTTAGGATGGTAGATTCAGAAGGAGTAAGTCAGTGCCCTTAGATAGGGTCATTGTGTGCGCAGTGCAAGAATGTAACTAGTTATTAGGCTAGGTAGATAGCAGTGGCGGAGCTAGGGGAATTGGTCAGGGGGGTCGAGAATGGTCTGTAGGGGCGCTTTCAACACTATCTAAGCGGAGAGCCACCACAGGTTGGCGCGGAGCGTACAGGAATTTTTTGAGTAAAGATACTCCCTAGATCGCCGGAAATGACCCTTTCCAGGCCTTGCTAATTTGCAGATAAATGAAGAATAAATAGGTGTCATCGCCAACAAAATGTGACAAATGTCAATAGGTAGATGAGAGCGCAATAAAAAAGTCAATAATCGCGA
>JAIPMN010000126.1:0-18262 GCA_020650975.1 Apostichopus californicus | reverse complement strand
CCCCTGACTGTATGGACGTTCCGCCACTGGTAGATAGGTGGGCGTAGGTAAAGGAGATGGGTAAGTGAGGAGTGAAGTCAATCTTGCAATTTTTTACCAACATCCGGTGAATAGCGGGAGGAGGATCAGAGTACGACTCAAGTGTAAATGCGTCCGGATCAATGCATAAGTTTACCTCATGGAGTGATGATCGTCTGATAACATCAGGGGATCTGCTCCAGATCTACTGTAGTGTAAAAGCAACCTCAATGAAATTTAATACTCCTATTTTGCTTAAAAATCTTATATCCATATATCCATGTTACAAATTAAAAGTTTCTAAATTAACAGCTGTACAGTATACATGGTAATGACAGTCACTTAAATAGTTACAGAGGGCTTAGAGAGTGAAAGTGGCTCATTACCAATTTCTTCCTAACTATACTGTACAAAGGTTTTTTACTACACGCAGCAAAGAGGCAGGCTACTTTACACTTACCCGTTAAAGCTACTGAACATTGCATGATATTCAGTGAATAACTTATCTGGTTTTGCATAGCAACATGCAAAATGGTCAAATTGCTATAAAAACTTCTGCTAAGATGTGTTTTTTGTAAACAGGAACAATATTGTATAAAAGATAACGTTGAGAGCCTTCAAAACTACTTATGTACACAGTATTTTAACTCTATATTATTCGCTGTTGTTACACAAAAGAAATTTGTTATGTTACTCAATGCAAATGTTATCTAGCCTACCCTCACTAAATACTTTGCCGGTAATTACGTACAGTAAAATAATCTAAAGTCAAGGTATGTAATCCCTCTATATGTTCAATATGTATGAACATGGCAATACAGTTTACAAAGGATAGGTCTGCATGTACATGTATGTACATCATAGTTTACTTAATTATCATGTACAGTACATCGATTACAGTGTGTATTTTAATTAATTTCATGTATATATATATCAGTAAAGTCTGTCTCTAGCGCCTTTGAACAAATGTTGTTGATATTGGTGAAATGTAACTTTCTGATTGATTGATCTATTCAGTTTAAAGAAGGGAGCTCAACAGTCATACAATATTTACTGTAAATAAATTCATACATGTATAGGCATGCATGTCAAAGCTGCAAAATGGCAAGTGTTCAGCTAGGATGAATCAATGTCAAACAGTAGATATTATCTGTACAGACCTGCAGTGCCTATTTATGTGAATCTGCAATGATTTTATTGTGTGAAATTACATAGCACAGATGGGTGGACAGGGCATGGGGGGGGGGGAGGTACATATATGTTCAAATCCAGAGGCAGCAATCATATCCTTTAACATCTTTCTAAATTCCTTTTTGATACAACTTTGAATAATACTACTTTTTTTTGTGTGTGTGCAAATAATAGATGAAACTTGATGAAAGTGCCAGAAAATGCCCAATAGAACAAGATTACACAGTGGACGCAACTGAAGAGCATAGTACACAAACCAGACATTGTTTTAATTAATACATAATGCTTATAATTACCATAAACACTACAGATGCTATATATGGGTATACATGTACAACTTTGCCACCAGTAGTAACTGTAACAGTACCACTTGGAAAAATATAAAATTTACCCTGCTTGTTAGCAATGCATACTCACATACAAACTGTGGCATAGATGGATCTTGAAGTTTGGACAAGCTGTCAGTATATTATCTCCATGACAACAGGCTAAAATATTTCTTCCAATTCATACACTGCAATTCATATTACAGAACCTTGATAATCCATAGCTGTTGACAACCCAATAAGTGTTAATCCTAAGATCCTATATAGGATTAGGTTCATAGCTGTTGACAACCCAATCAGTGTAAATTATTGACATATTTAAACATCACCCTGAGGCAAGCAATTTGTCCAAACAGCAAAAACGTTTTTGCAAAAGGTTAACATGTTATTAACAGATAGCAGTGATGAGGGACGAATTGTGTACTAATATCAATGCATGATAAAACTGCAAATTAAAAGACTTTCCCTTTCAGCATGTGGTACAAATTTAAGCAACTTCCTCTTTCCTGTTCCAAAAACCTTTATGGAGGCAAAGGAATTACAGGTCTCACCCCTGCTGGCTATTTATCTATATATACTAAACATCTCACGGTCCAGTCTTTCTGGCTAAAAATAAAGCAGAAGGTCAGCAAATTTATATCTAAGTAAGTGTATTGTACGTATAACAAAACAAATCACAAACTCGGAAAAAAGTGGTTTGACATTTGGTTCATTTTTTTAATACTTAATTGACATCAGGTATGGAGGAAGGAGCCCTGTAGAGAAACGAGACGTACAACAAAAAACAGTACTTTTGGGGAAAGAAGTCACGATAAAAAGAAGATATCATGTGTACATATTTATATTGAAAAATGGACAAATTTCAAATGAAGGCCTTGGGTTGGGTTGGTGGGTTGGAGTGGGGCAGGGTGAGGAGTAGCAGCTCAGCGAAATTTGACCATTGTTATTTGTAAGTTGCATACCACGATGACGTACACTACATGAGCATGTTCATTAAAGTGTGACGTCATGATAACCTACAGTACTGTACCACCTTAAAACAAACGTGAAGTGTGGAGTGCAAAGAAACTGCACTGTAAAGTACTGTAAGTACTGTCCCTATCACAGAGATGATGAAATAAAACTTTAATAATTTGTGGTGATATTTGAAAGACAAATGTAACCCACAGAGTACTGTCCAGCAGATGGAAAGAACTTTGCATAAACTTATTGCACATGTGAAGTACTGGACATACATGTACAAAGTTTCAGGCTTTTTTTCCTGGTTGACCGTCTGACGACCAGCCGTACATTTTGGTTGTCTGAACAGCAAATTTGGTTTAGATGTAGCACAATAGCAGTGACTAATATGTAGCCTACACTGTAGGAGAGATGTGTAGATTTACTTCACTGACCTGTCTAGCACCGCCCACTACCCTGTGATCAGCCCATTCCGGTCCAACGCCCTACTTCTCATTCTACCATCCAGTGTCCCAAGCTCTGGAATTATCCAGTTTTCTGCGATTGCTTTTGGTGGAAAGAACACCAGCTTTGGAGCTGTTACCAATTCATCAATTTACCTATTTGAGGGTACCTATTAAGTTGTAACACTGCAATCTGAATTTGGATGTTAATAACTGGTCATTCCCCGAACGACCTCTACAACTGATTTTGGTTGTCCAAACAGAAATTTGGTCGGTCTGTGACGACCAGACCACCATCAAAATTTTCCCTCCGCACAGTAACGTATACAGCTGCATATAAACTCAAGCAGTGTAAGTTATGGCTGTATTAACTTATCAACAGAAGGTACTGTACAATATGCAATCTAGTTTGTACAGAAGAAATACAATCTACATAATGTAAATCATAAAATTAAATGTACAGTACTGTATAGCTGGCTACTGCATACTGTAGTGTAGTTCAGTGCTACCTGCAATATCTGTGCAACTCTTCCTTTGAAGTGGCATACAAATCAAAATTTAAAGGACAAAAAGTGGGGAAAAGCTTCACAATTCATTTTAATTTCCACCAGCATAAAGCTGATAAATTCAATATTAAATACACTGTGCATTCACAATAGGTGTCATTTGTAACAGGATTGGAGAATCAACAATCATAATGATGTAAAAATAGAAGAATGGGGACACTTGCAGCATTTGACAAAATCATGAAGCAAGAATTTTCCTCATTTGTTCAATAATTTACATTTTACTTAAATCTACAGAGAACTTCAAAAAAAGAATGATTGCAAGTCTGATTATTGATTTCTCCAAATAAAGCAATTATTTGATAAACAAGTAAACTAAAGATAGGTTAAATTTGGTTCGGTCACTTATTGCCCAGACGATTTTTAATATTAGTTTATACAATTTATCACATATACACAAGTTAGATAATTTCAAAATGTTGAACTTCATTAACCTACATATTTGAAATGAATTATTTATGTACTCAATTTAAGCTAATAAACCACATAACTAAGGGATATTTCCCATAAAAACTTAATCACATACTGTATCTGCTGTACATATTCAAAATAGTTGCTTTCGAGATACTGTACATGAAGTCCTACACATAGAGTCCCCAAACCTTACCCGGTTTGTGAATTAACAAGCTACGTACTCACCTCATATAACCTATGCATTACCGTATTAACCTCGCTCTAGCATCTGGCAATTGTCTGTATGTATGTATGGCCATCTCCCTTCCGTAATTGCCAGCCTTTTGCGCAAGTATCGCTCTTTCATTGCTCTTAATAAAGCTTAAGATTTCAATCACTTCGTGTATTATTATCGTTGTTTTTGTATTGCTTTTCCCATATTTCCCATATTTCCCATAAAAAACTTGATCACATATCTGCTGTATTCAAAATAGTTGCTTTCAAGGTACTGTACATGAAGTCCTACTGTTAAGTCAGTGACCAGTATGCAAGAACTCAACACTTTATAATCTATTTTATATTCCTGTTTTTTTTGTTGCATTTGGTGTATAAACTTATCACAACAATAAGTTCAAGTAAAAATAGTACTTTTCTATTTTCTAGATGACAGGAGAACTAATTTGACTAAACCACATCATGATCATACAGCACAATAGCTTACAGTTGTCTTAAATAGAGAAGTTTTGTCATCAACAAAATTCCCCAAAATATCTCAAGAAAATCTTGTTCCAAGAGGAAGACTGTATTATGAGCGCATAAAGGTTGTACAGACCCTAAATAGTTACCATTTTGTCAATATGTGATGTTACAGTGCCACAAAGTTATTATTATTTTATAAACCTTATTTTACTCTACCATTTATTTTATTTATTTATTTAAAATTCTCAACAGGCTAAATGGGGAGATCAAATTGCCTTAGAAGTAAGTCAGTAAACAACCTGGATTTCAAGACACATAACCGAGTGTTAAACCGACCACTGTTATTGTTTGTATAGCTGGGTTTGCTTCTCCCTTATAATATCTATCTTCTCAGAGACTACTGTACTAAAATAAAACCAACAAATCTAAATCTTCAGTCTCCATGACAACAAACTGGTACCTTCCATGAATCCCAACTGACACTCTTTTCAGTATGCCAAAACTACTAAAATCACAGATATTAGGACTGCTTCTATCCTTGGTTTGACACTCCTGCGGGATACCTAGTTTTGGAATTTTAATGCATTCACTATTTTCCAAACCACAAAACTTGCTAATTGTCAAATAAACAAAGAGTGTAGATACCATAGCCATTGTTATGAAAGTTGTTTGTGCAATTTCCTCAGAAATTCTCTGTTGAGGGAAGCAAAACGTGGGGGAAGGAAGGGTACACCAGTATTGTACTTTATGTACACAAATTGACCGTAAATCTAGGTACCTTAAAACATAATACTTTAAGCACGTCAAACAGACTGAAGAGTAACTGCAAACCATGACTTTACAGCAGTCTCTTATAGTACCATGCATACAGTACATATGTAATTATTATCACATATTAAAAACACACTTCGATAATAAATATTGTATCATTGTATCATTAAACTGTCATACAGTAGTAACCTTAGTTACCCATTCCAAACATACAAATTCATTCACATTCTTAAGAAAGTTAACAACCTGCATGGATATTCTGTACAGATTTTAATTTTCCTTGTCAGATGTACAATATGTAAATAAGCATTAATTCAACCAAAATACATGATTTCATCTGCGCATTAACAATACATCATAAAGTAGACTTTTACCAATACGAGTCTCCCAAACTGTTGCAGCTAATTATCAAGAGTGAAGCTAAACAATATTTTGCTGACTAAACTCTTTAATAGTTCACCATTATTCCTCAACTTTAATGTAAAATTTAAATTTCACATCAATATTTTATTGATATGAAAATCATAAAGTACAGCAGAATATATTTAAACACACCTGCCATGACTCTGGTGTAGCCTACATACAGTACAGGATATCTACTGTAGGATTAACACTTAGGTCAAGTAACAATATTCTTTCTTGAGAAAAAAAATAAAAAAAGGAATTGATCAACTTCTTTGAGAAAGGTGTATTTGAAAACACTATAAACATTGTACTCAACAGGATTAATATACCAAGTTTAATATCAACTGTTAAGTTTAATATACTGTGAAGTTCAATATATATACTGTATAGTTCTGAGTTTAGTTTCTTTGCTTTTACAAAAAAAGTTTTTGGAAGAAAATTTTCCAATTTTCTGTACATGATCCGGTACTAGGTTGTATACATGTACAGTATATATTTGTATGGCATGAGAAGTACAATATTACGACTTAAAATTAATGAGAGATGCTTAAAGTAATAGGGACACCTAGCCAATGTGCCACATATTCAGTATGTAGGTTTGTTGTGTGTGATAATCTCATTCGAATTAGGTAATTTCGGTATTTAAATCGGTATTTTAATTTAGAACATGTGGGGTATAAAAAAATGTTTACACAGGTCCAAAAATCGGGAACCGGGTACCCGAGAGCCATTACCCGTCGGGTATCCGGGTACCCGGAATAAAAAATTTACCCTTGGGTATCACGATTTTCAAAAAATTACATATTAGATTACTGAGGTTATAAATAATTAATTAATTATATTCTCCCTGACAATGTTTTCATGTTCAAATACGTAGGTGTAAGATAAGGTATAAAACCTTCCACAATAATATCTATTTGCTTTTGTTTCTTTCATTAACTTGTTAATAATTTCATATAATTAACATCAATACTATCATTGCACTGCTGCCGCTGCTGATGTTTACTCTCCACCTCCATTGATTCAGACCATATAAATATCTAATTTAGTTCTTAAACAGTTGTTACTAATTCTATCTACTACAGTATGCAGGCCCAGGGTTCGCATTAGCCGCAAGATTGATCGCATTGGAATAAACGATTAGTAAAAAGCCACTTGCGATTATTAATTTTTAGTTATCCCGTCTATACTCCATTAGTAACATCTCGTAAAATTCCTTGTCAGAAATAAACGAATGAATAAATAATAATTGTGAGAGTTCTTTCAATTTCTTCCACATGGTACCCTAACACCACACTAAGTCAATGGGGAAATCTAGCCTAACCATCTGTTAATTCGCTGAATTGTGACGCAGTTATAAGATATCCATGGAACACTTTCATTATTGCTGTTTATCACATGGTAGCCAAACACCACAATAAGTCAATGAGAAAATTTTGCCTTACCATCGGTTTGCAAAAAAAATATTAAAAAAAAAAACACTTTGCATAGGATTCGGGTAATAAATTGGGAACCGGGTAGTATCGCATCGGGCGGGTACCAGGGTTCCCCGGTTACCCCGTGCAAACACTAGTATATAGAATGAGGGCTTCTGTAACAAAATTAAGAGAGGGCGCTGTCATATTGGTCCTATCTAGTTCTGCAAAGCTTGACAGTGTGCTGCTATGAACCATTTAAGTAGCAAGGAGGCCATATCATGCATTGTTCACTGCTAGTTTACTAAAGTTTGTTTGTAATTATTTACATTGTTTTAATGTCCAAAGCTTCAAACCCAAAATCACTGTATTATGCACCTCAAATTGGGTTTGTTTAAACATTATGGGAGAGGGGGGTGGGTGTTAGGGAAAACTGTACATGTGGAACCCTTGATCTATAGTCAATCACCCCAGCGTGTCTACATGCAACTTCAATCCTTGTGTTGGCATACTGGTGAACCCTTCCTCGCAATCAGGTTACTTTGACTTCCAAAGATCTGTAAATGTAAATATCACACATGCTATATGTACCTAGATATGACACAGACACCCCCTCCGTTGAAACGCTGTCCGAGCCCAATCTTGTGTGATTATACCTCACCTGTATGCATGGTACAATTTAAGAAAAGTCACCCAGGAAAGAACCTGGGCACGAAAAACTAAACAACTGAACTGACTGATCCGCTCTCAACCCCAGTCCCCTTACTTAAGACTGTGAGTGTGTGATCATCGTCAGTTGTGAATCACCATTCAGTGGCGGAGCTAAGGGTATTGGTCAGGAGGGGCGAAAATGGTCTGTAGGGGCGCTTTCGACACTATCTAAGCGGAGCACCACCAGAGGTTGGTGCGTAGCGTACAGAAATATTTTGAGTAAAGATACTCCCTAGATCGCCGGAAATGACCCTTTCCGGGCCTGGCTAATTTGCAGATAAACGAAGAATAAATAGGTGTCATCGCCAAATTACACCAACAAAATGTGACAAATGTCAACAGGTAGATGGGAGCGCAATCAAAAAGTCAATAATCGCGAATAAGTAAAAAGTGGTAAAGAGCTGAAAAGGGCGCCAGCAGTCTATTTGAGTCCGTCAGGGGGGGCATCCGCCCCCCCCCTGACTGTATGGACGCTCCGCCAATGTCACCATTCCCCTAGAAAGGGAACAGATGTACTACACATGATACACATGACATGTATGATTTGGTGAGAAAAACACAGTTACAACATTTGGGAAATGCAGCTTAAACAGTGCCATGGTATACTGTACATTGCATGTATACACACAGACATGTGACATGGGGTCAATACTGCCCTGCTCCATCTAAACATATTCAGTCAGATAACAATGGAGCGTAAATCCTTCACATACCTAAAGTTATATTCATTTCCAAACTAAGACTATAGATTATAAACATGTTCAAATTGTTTGGATTCAAATTTCTTAGAAACCAAAAGTGTGGGAGGGGTGAAAGTGGTTCAAAATGTCGTTTAGACAATGAGTATTAGGTTTGTTCTACCCAGTGAACAAATAGGTTTCCAGACACTATTAGAATATCACAACTCTTATCATATAGATATATGTACTTTACTTTCATACTGTACCACTGTATAACTTCTTGCTCAGTAAAGTTTGTACTGTACTGTATGTATACATCTTACAATGCAAATTTTGCCATGTACAGCTAGGTTTAACACTTGTGGAGAATGTGTAGCCTACTGTAAATAGAGCTATAAATTGCTGTTTTGAAAGTGATGGTTGCAGGCTACAAGTTCTGCAATGAAAAAATGAAAAAAGTTTATGCCAGCAAAATCATATTATGAATTTCTCATTTAACTTTCAAGAAAATGTTATCCATGAAGTTGTTTCATGTATTTAATATCACCTAGTTAACACATACGGTATACACACACGCATATGTGCATGGTCATGGTTATTAAATGAAGCAATGTACAGTATACATGTCATTGCTGTACAAGATAAAACTATGTAAAGATATAAAATTGTAGCTCACCAGTCTTAATATCCCATCTATGTTGCAGTTGGAATAACATTTACAGCCAATTGCCACACTCAGCAAGTGTTCAACAGTTTTAACATGTGCTGGTACAGCTACTGTAAACACTTACAATATAGATTAATACATGCCACAAGCCATAATTAGGATTGTGTGCGGATCATGCAACTGCGTATGTACAAATCATTCTTCTATGAGATGAGGTCACACTAGTTACGGAGCTGCCGCTACAACTCCCTGGTCACAAACTTATTAACAACAACTGCACAGCAACTCATACAGACAGAAGTAAAGTATCTCCACGGTACACATTTCATAAAGGAAAGGCACACTCCTAATATAACCTTCCAAGTTCTACAATTGAAGAAAAACATCACCAACTAAATAATAACCTTCATCACAGAAAAAGAAGGTCAAAGTAAACAATAATTTGAAAATAATGTAAATTTATGAAAAAAATGAATATTAATGAATATAAAAGATAATGAAATATGAAAAATGAAAAAAATGAAAAAAATGATAAAAAAATGAAAAAGTAATGAAAATTAATGAAAATAATGCAAAAAAAATGCAAATTTCCATTCCTGTACATGTATGTGTGTGTATGTACTTATCTAAATTTTGTAATTGATATCAAGGTTATTGAGCATATCTCTCTTTTCTTTTTTATTGTTTTCTGAATATCACAATATAACTTCATTAACAAACATGTTACTTAAACAATATTGAGGTACTGTACTTTGAATTTTAAAGAATCTTTTTGTTTACATTCTTTGTACAGAAAACAAGAACAAAATTATTCATCATTTAAAGGGGGAAAAAGGGCTTTAAATCTGAAAACTTATTTAAAAAACTCTATTGAAACATTAATTTACTAAGTTGTTTAAAAAGAGAATTCATTGAAACTAAACCCACATTCTGAGTGCCTCATGTACATAACATTGAAATAACTAAGGTTTTTAATACAAAAGGAGAACAAATTCCAGACTACATTGCTTCAACTTGAAGAAATTAATAATGTCAAGTACTGCTTTCATTTGTACATGTTCCTGTGCAATTTGCACTGATCAGGCAGTCTACCAAAAGGAATTTTCTTGTTTGCATCTGAGCATTGAAACTGAGGAGGCTGACTAAAAGGCATTAAAGACGCGCCCCAAACCGCGTGCGGCCATCTGAAAAAGTTAACTTTCCGTTGCTTGCAAGTGACGTTTTGTTCGTGTCGCTACAAAATGCAGACAGTACAGTAATGAAACGTGATACCTTGGTATCTTTAGCTGGACCTGAGATGTTCATCGCTGTAATGTTTGTACACTGTGCAGTGGGTATTGACCGCAGCTGTATGTACTGACTGTACACTAGTGTCTAATTACCGATGGTAGCAAGCTGTGTGTGTGTATTTTCTGCGATCGATGGTGGTGTCTAACACTTCTGTTACACCTCATTCGAAACTAGGTCAGATTACCGGCATTAGCAGTTCCTTTTTGCGCAAGTCTTCACACCCTTTAAAGAACTGCTTTATTGGCTCCAATTATAGCACGCTATAGCTAGGAAAGTTTGTGATTACGTAATTGACCTGCCACGTTTCAAATTAATAATCATAATTTTAACAATCATAATTAATCATACAGAGCAACATCCACTGCAATAACAATAGAGAATACCGAAAATAATTCTGATTTCATGGCAGAAGGCTCGCATGAAGAAAAAAGTGCAAAATCAAAGAAAGTGTGATTGTAATACCAGGGAAATGATACCCTTAATTTCCATTAATTGCAAAGGTGCATTCAATTTAAAAACTTATAATTTACCAATTTTAAATGAAATTGATTACATATTTAAAATAGATTACAAAGTATGTAATGTCAATCCTACTTTATCTTGTCAAAGAAAAAAAAAGATGACGAAAAAAGAATTTCCTGGCCAGTTGTTATAAATGACATGTATATAATAAATGTACTGTAGAATGAGGAAATGGTTTTTAAAACACTCACTTCTTCCTGAGATGACGGAACAGCATGAAATTTCCAGCAATTTCCTCAATTTTTTTTGGTGTTTTTTATTCCAGAAAGAACATTAGATTGTCCCACAAACAGCTACAAGAATTTGCAATCGTTTATTACTTTGCAACGTAAAGCAAATAACTATCTACAAGTACATGTGACAATATAAACAGCCTCCACGAAAACAACACTGTTGAGCAATCTGTTGTATTTCAAAGTTACCCCAAGCTCACAAAATGCTAAGCCTCTGAAGTTAGCAGCTAGTAGTGCAGTACAGTAGATCTTATGCACACGCAATGTTCAGTATTAGAATTGAATTGTGGTGAGTAAAGTACTTTGTGACTTAAGAGATTTTTTCAGACAGGTATTTTCTAATACCTATACAGTGGGGTATTGTGATTAGCATAATACATCTAGAGGTTTTTGTATTGAAATCCTTGAGAGGGTGAAATCTTGCTGAGGAATGAATTTTCATCCTGATACGGCTCAGTGAACATAGGAAGGTTTCTCTTTCTATTTATTCAGCAAGGTTGAAAGCTCAGGCTGTATACAGAGCTAGTACTGCAGCTAAACTATACTGTAGGCTGTAAGGTCGTCTGTACAGTAGTAAACACCAAAGTTCTAGAATGCTACAAATCACACTTAGCTAGAAAATTAAATATTTTCCAGAATATTTTTAAAGGGTCAAATTAAACCATTACTTTATGCCAAAGGGAGGAAAGAATACTAAATGGATGGCACCATTTACCCTTAGAACTGTTGTAAAGTACAGTACTTTTACAGACTTTTACCAATCTGAAACAGTTTACTTTCAGGAAACTTCTTAACAAAAACCTGCTAAGATGCATTCCATGAGTACTAGGCTATGGCGTTTATGTCTAGCGAGGCAGAAAAGTCACAATTTTGCTCACAATCAAAATTATATACCGCAGGAAGGTCTCTGTTAGGATTTGAGATATACGTTACATTCAATGTGGGCTTTTAAAATTTACAGCAAAAGTTGCATGAAAAGCTTGCTGCATTTGTCAAATATATACCTCAAAGCTTCTGTACCTGTAGTATATATATTGTTGCTATGGCCTTGTCATTCAGGATGTCAAGTCAAGCATGGTTGCTGTAATATCACTGCATATCACCCAGATATAGTCATTATGTAGTAGATTAAAAGCACAACTAGATAAGGGGATAAACAGTTCTATTAAAGAATGTACAGTCAAAGGTGGAAACCAAGCGCCAGAAACCTGAGACTCTCAAACTTGTAAAAGCCTGTGTACATGCCATTATATTCTAGGTACCATTAATTATGACAACATATTGTGAGCCTGAAGAGACTCTCTTAGCTGCTTAACATTATTAAATGTTAAAGGTCACTGAAACCTGCTTTCCTACAGAAGAGTTTCATCATTTATTGTAAAGTCTGGTAATGTTCACCATAATTTATGTTCAGATCACCAGGAATTCAGACTAAACATTTCCCCTTGACACCAGATAAGGTCAAAATAATATAGTATACCCTATACAGTTTAATATGTAGTGACATCTAATACACTGCTACAATGTTGGAAGGTTCACTATATAACATGAGAACAACAGCATGAATCATGTCGTAAAACCACATACTGCCAAGTTCTACAACAGACGTGTACACAAATTCAGCTGTCACTAAGGAATACTTTCAGCTGCAGGAAGTTTACTGGCCTCAATCAGGTTTATGTCAAGATACTGTACATGTCTGAACAACCAAGTTTAGAACTGTGTAGTTGTCTAAAAAGATTAAAAAGTTTGTTTCGGGGAAACTTAAGTAAAATGTTTCACTTCTTTGTGGCAAGTAACGCACACAACACACTGTAAAAGTGGGAGTATCAGGCCTGGCATTTAAACTTTGAGTTTTTAAGCTACTGAAAAAATACTTTACTCATATTTTTTTGTTTAACTTTCTTACTTCTTCTAAGCTAAAAGTCAGTTGAAGATATCATTGTGGTTAACAACTAAAACATGCCTTTCATATCTCTAGTAAATAAAGAAATAATTTGCTTTGCCTCCTTTCTTGTAGAGAATTACAGTGAGCTCTGCAATGTGGGCATGCACTTTACATGTTCTTGCTCCAAGGTAAATGCTACACGGTAGATTTGGACAAATTAACTGCATAATTTGTCGCCCACATGATGTGTGCAGTGGCTGCTTTCTTCCTTAAAGGGTGTGAAGATTTCGCGCAAAAAGAAACGTCTAATGCTGGTAATCTGACCTAGTTTCGAATGAGGTGTAACAGAAGTGGGTACTAATTTAGAATCCGTACCATTCCTAACCCCTAACCCTATTCCCTACTTCCTAACCCTAATTCCTAGCCCCTAGTAAGCTTTCCCATTCATATGGTACGATTCTAAAGTTAGGCCCAGAAGTGTTAGACACCACCATTGATCCCAGAAAATACACACACACAGCTTGCTACCGTCGGTATTTAGACACTAGTGTACAGTCAGTACATACAGCTGCGGTCAATACCCACAGCACAGTGTATAAACGATACAGCGATGGACAACTCAGGTCCAGCTAAAGATAACAAGGTATTACGTTTCATTACTGTCTGCATTTTGTAGCGACACGAACAAAACGTCACTTGCAAGCAACAGAAAGTTAACTTTTTCAGATGGCCGCACACGGTTTGGGGCGAGTCTTCAATGCCTTTAACACTCCACCTATCCCCATATAACTAACTCTCTTGATAATATAAAATCAGTCCACTCCATAGATCTATACTGAAAAGCTGTCGCATGTATTAACTTGAAAAACTAATCCATGGAAAAATTCAAGGATCATGTTCCATTTGTCACCAGTCGGAATATTCCACTATTAAGTAGGAGTGTTTGTATTTGTGTTCAATCTAAAACAGTTGATGTTTTGTCATTCTCAAATTATTTTGAGAACGACACTTCACACTACTAACCAATTTCAATTTAAGGAATTAATATTATCTATATTATTATTAATCCCTAGTCTATGTCGACTTTTTACCTTTGTTAAACTCTTAGCCAACCTATTATCAAATGGTATATTCCCTGGTAGTTCCCTGTGATGTACTAACCTCTGCATAAGCCAACTTTCAAAATAACTTTCCCCACAAATACACCACTAAGTTACTGTCGACCACAGTAACTTACCCCACATAGGCTTTGACCTTTGTAAAGACTGAACCAAACTGAAACTATTAGAATAATTGTGCCTACTAAAGCCTAAAGGTCATGGATTCTTGATTAGCTGTAACAGTAGGCCTTACACTTGACACCAACACTAGCAAATCCTTACATTATGTGTGGTCTTGTTAGGCTTACAAGTCAAGTAAGTTATACTACCGCCTACAACTTAATGTTACTTTTTAGTAATAGTAGCCCACACTCACAGTACATTATTGCCTATGGTCTGGTGCCATAACATTAGGCCTTATGTTGTTTATATGGAAAACAACACCTTAATTACGTTAGGCTTTCACAGACTGACCAAGAGGCCTTTGCTACCATCCAGTTCTTGTCACACAGTCAGACAGGTTCTGCTAACGGATACCCACAAGCACCCCACACCGACAGAAGTCGTATGCATTTACATTTTTGCAAAGAAAAATGAAATACATTACCGTTATTAGAGGTGCTCCTTTTATGCGTATATAGTTATTCCGTGCTAAAGCTTCGCGTAGTCAATGTCAACAACTTACGCCTAATTTTCAGTGGGAAAAGTGAAATTAAAAATGTATGGAAGCTTTTACACAACATATGCAACATAACGATTGCGACAGCAGGAATGACGATTTTTTTTAAATATACCGTGACCCATGCATCATGATTATATGTTGAACAGAATACTAACTGTGATGTTAAAAAAAGGACGAAAGTTTCAACAGCAAGCCATGTCGATCTCATTAAGCAAGTTTATAAAGCCAAGACGGATATTACTTCAAGCAGTTTCGTTCGTTCTTTGGTAATTATGCGGTAACTAATAACAAATTGCGTAAGTTGCATGTTTGCCGACTTTGAAAGGGCGTTTCAAGAAAGTTAGTAGGCATATTGATGGTGTAGGAAGAAACACGAAATATCTGAGAAAAGTGTACAGCCGATTGATTTCGTTGAAAATGTATCCTCCCTTTTTCAGAACAAGAAAAAATGAAAATGAAATACAAATTGCCGTTAAAAACTATTACCCGCTAATTTCAAACAACATGTATTCATTTCGATGTAGCCATATGTATAACATTCGATTAAAGAATTTTGTAACACTCACCAAAATATTCTATAGGAGGTGAATTAGCAGTTGTAATTGTCACAGTAGTGGAGCTATGGTGCGTGCCGAGGTAACTAAGTTGGCAGTTGACAGTTACACTTATACTCGAGCAGGCTGGATATGAAAGTTGTTTTCATTCAACCATATTTTCTCCCCATGCACCGACCTGACCAGGTATGTTTAACTGTTTATTCGGAACAAATACAAACAAAACGGGTCAATGCCATATCACAATGAAGAAATTCTAACAACACGTTGCTAGAGCAAATATACAGCTATTCCAATTATCATTAGGTCTATGTATATAGTTTTTTATACTCTCCAAATTTTAACTCTTAAACTAGGTTTCTACTATTTAATGGAACGGTTACTCCTGTATAGGATAGCCCCTACTCTCCCCCACCCCCTTCCATTTAAGACAACAATGGTTGGACCCGGCAATGCATGCTACTTTGCTATTAAGTGAAACACAGTTGAATAAATGTGTGGAATGTAGAAAACCAATAAGGTTTTACGTTGTATTACGTGTTAGTTGTATTACGTGGGTGTTTATGTTCTCGAATAAGTATGGGGTCATTTTCCTTAATCAATCGTTACATTGAAACTTTACTATACCATTAGTCTGTCTAGTCTAGTATAGACCAATTCAACCGTATGACATAAAGGAATCAGTGAAGCAGACCAAAACAGCCCCTTATGTTATAGTACAGTTAGGAATTATATAATAAAGTTATATAATAATCGGCCTGGGCTCGAACACAGGACGCCCTAGAGGATACGTTTGATCGCTTCTTTACCACCCCTCTTTCCACTAGAACATAGCAATATGTTTCGATGACGGTGTTCAGTCGCTTCTATACCACCCCCTCTATTCACTAGAACATAGCAATGTCAGAAATGTTGTTTTCTCTAGAAAATAGGAACAACTTGTTCCTTTATAATACATTGTTCCCCCCCCCCTCCCTCCCCTCGACCCCTAAACGATAAGTCTATAGCTACCGGCCTCTGGGTGGAATGTGATGATCGTGGATGTCTCTGGTGGGCTTTTTGAAACACGTTGTGGGCTGGCGAGGGAGGGGGGGGGGGACTCTAACGTACCCCTACATAAAAGCTAAATGCCGGGATGGACTGTGGTTATAGGTCCGTTTGTCTCATTGTGGAAAGGGAATATACTCTCAAAGGTTCTTACAAATGCTGTCTCCATATATACCACGCAAACCTCCTCCAAATTTGACAAAACCGTATTATATATATGTGTGCATTGTAACTTATTTTATGGTTGTAACCAATTTAGCTTTTGATATCAGTTTCGAGGCTGACTGTATTGTCCTAGTGTTAAAGGTCATCAGTATTGACCTCAAATATGTTAGAAAGTCCAGTAATGGTCAGCACACGTGACATGTATAGGATTATATAACCCAAAGCAATTCTCTTTCACCGACTGGCTAATGATTTTATTTTGTAATTCGACATTCTTCAATGGTTGTATCAAGAACCCCATCATCTGCCAAGTTTAGCCCATATATATGGTAAGCTCATCCCGGATGACCTATCAATATATCAGAAAAGAAAGACACTCGCAAATGCTGAAATACAAGTCTGACGTAGGATCCCAGTGGCGTAGGGGGGTATTCTAAGTAAGGATTAGGGTAGAGGTTGATATTGACAGGGGTACATTGTGTCCGCCAAGGGTACCGTAGAGCCTCTGTGTAAATCCAGGGGGGAGGGGGTGGTGGGCGGGGGCCTAACCGTCGTCAATGCACTATTTTCATTTATTTCTTAGTCTCTCGTAGTGTTTTTCGATCAAGAGCAAAACTACGATATATGTTATTTACTTTGAAATTTCTCTGAACGTATCCTTTTCTTCTTCTTTCATCTTCTTGCTTGTTTTGTCTTCCAAATGTTGGGATTGGTCTTGAGGGAAATCTGCCCTGCCCCTGAATCCAGCTTAGAAGGTTGCCATGCAGTTTTCAGTATTCCATTTATAGGCTACCATCATTTTCAGAATTTGACTTCATTTAAATTGATCGAAAAGACAAGTTTGACATACACATTTGCATACTTTAGTATGATTTTGTAGAACAACTTGATACATGGACAGTAAACACATACAAAGAAAACGGACCAAGAGATCATTCTGTTGGGAGGGAGGGGGGGGGGGGAGAGTTAAATCAGATTTACCAAATACTTTTGTGCTTTTATAGATGTCCGTCAGACCAACATAACTTACATTACCTAAATGGCTAATAAAGGTTCCCATACAAGCGAAGTTTTTTAAAAATGTGGCGGCAGTATTTACAATTAAAATATTTGGCCTGTAGGATATTTGCAAAGTTGATGTCGCTCTTTCTCTCAAGTTCCGGTTGCATAATTGAACTTCCGTGGGTGTTTTAAATAATTGGAAACAATACAAAGATTACGGTACAGTAACTAAGGAGTTTGGATGGCTCAGTCCTTATCACTGGCGGATCCAAGGGGGGCCAAGGGGGGCCAAGGCCCCCCCCAAAGGTGAGCCAAAAAGTGTTTCCGAACATCCGCTAAATCATATGATTGGAAATTAAGAAAATCGAGAGGAATAGCAGTGGTAGACTAGTCTAAACCTTTTCGTTTTCTGGTTTAAAATTAAATGCAGAGCTCCCAACTGACCCGCAATTCGCGGGAATTAGACCCGTATTCTAACACCCAAACCCGCTGACCCGCACAAGCGTCCGAAAAAACCGCATTGTAATTGTCAAG
>JAIPMN010000124.1:6173-35401 GCA_020650975.1 Apostichopus californicus | reverse complement strand
GTAGGCCCTACAAGAAATTCAGTCGTGACACTGTTCGAAATTTTTTTTTTTAAATTATGACAAAATTTTATGACACCTTTGACAAAATTTGGGGGGGCCCGTGCCCCCCGGGCCCCAATGGGCACGACGCCACTGCATGTAACTGTATTCCGGTCGTGGCTGTTCTTCTAGTATCAGTATCAATCCTTGTGCTTGTCGTTGGCGCTCTATCAATATATATTCGATATTTGAAGACTAATGGATTTCCTAAACCAGTTTCAACGAATAAAGCATTCTTTTCACAACCGGCCGATGCAACGGTTTCTACATATGTTAATGCTGATGCGGGGGAAACAGCAACGTGTCATACTTGCGTACCTCATTGTGAAGTCATGGTCTCACCAATGAGCATTACAGACAATCTCGAAGCGAATTTTTCAGCATCTAAACGTAAAGTTCCAAACTGTGACGCGTCCAGCTACGAAATCCCCAAAAATGTGGATTGTACGAATGAAATAAAGTATGAAACAATAAATTGAGGAGGAACAAAATTGGCATCAAGCCAAGCGATCGAAATAAATAAATGCTGCTATTAGCGCTACAAATTGAAATGGTTATTGAGTCTGATATCAATTATAAAAAATTATCATTTGTAATGGTTTATGTAAGCATTAAGCTGAGTTATGCTCACGGAAAAAGTAAAATACGACAAGAACGTTTGAAAGGCATTGAAGACTCGCCCCAAACAGCGTGCCGCGCACTGAAAAAGTTAACTTTCCGTTGTTTGCGAGTGAAGTTTTTCTCTTGTCGCTACAAAATGCAGACAGTAATGAAACGTGATCCCTTGTTATCTTTAGCTGGACCTGAGATGTCCATCGCTGTATCGTTAGTACACTGTGCTGTGGGTATTGACCGCAGCTGTTTGTACTGAGGTACACTAGTGTCTAATTACCGACGGTAGCAAGCTGTGTCTGCATTTTCTGGGATCGATGGTGGTGTGTAACACTTCTGTTACACCTCATTCGAAACTAGGTCAGATTACCGGCATTAGACCTTTCTTTTTGCGCGAGTCTTCACACCCTTTAAACTATTTAATTTCAACGGATTGACTGTGGTCTAACATTTTTAGATTAATGAAAAGGTCATTGTAGATTTCGTGAATCATGTCCATGCAAAAAATCAGTTCTCACGGTAACAACGTTGCTGCCCCTTAAAAATGAACACATGTAATACGTACTGTTGGTAATTCGTGACGCATCATATTCGAAATCCACATAACGATATAAAGTCGCTGAGACTAAGCCAACATACAAAAATAAGGTACACTTGCATAAACATTCGAATATAAACAATGCTTTGACAGTGAATAAACATCAGGATATAGCCCTATATATACTAAGCAATCTAAGCCTCTTACGTATTTTTAAGATAGACGTTGAGTTTCACGTCGTATTCTAGCGTACGTCAACTTGGATAAAATGAGCGCGATGCTATGCCAATACCTGACGTGTTTTTGTATCAAATTGTATAATATAGAGGTAGGTAAGACACTAATACCTAAATACTAGCATCAGGTAATGTAGCATTTATTATATGTAATTGTTAGAGATTATAACTTGACGAAAATCTTCAGCATAATTTAGGAAGTTCACATTTCAAGTCAAGAACAATTGTTTACATGGCAAACATTACGGTCACAGAGTATGAAGCTCAGAACATTGATTCAGAGGATTCATACCGTATTTTAAGGATAAGGAAGAAAACATTGTATAATATTCCGTATACATAATCGGAAACATTTTGAAATTTATTTCACTAACGAACTAAACCAATAATCCACGTTTTTCTTTATATGCTACGAGTAACTGTTACAATTGCATCGAGGAAGCAGTTGCTTTCAATTGGAACTCAATTGAAAAATAAACGTTCTCATTGTGAAACTAAATCATGTCGCATGTAAACAGTTCCCCGTGACACTGGTAGACTAAACATATAGGTCAATGAATGAATTTAAAGGGCATGAACAGGGTTTTTGTTTTAAAGTTCTTGCGGTGTTTTAACATCCATCGTTACAAAACGTTAATTCTCTAAGCAAACTAATGCTACTCTACAGCAGAGTTTATGCGTCAAACTTCATTGATAATTTTTTATAATATCACTGTCGTGATCTGTAAGTTGAACATAAAATGTTGGCAATGTGTTTCATAGAGATAACGAGACATGATTTTCATCGTACAATATGTTCTTGTTTCCCTTGCACAGTGCATATAAATTGTAATTAATAAAAGAAAACATTTGTAATATGAAATGTCTTGCACTGACTGATATTAAGGAATTAATAAGTGTTATATAGTTTCTTTTTAATGTAAATTCGACATTGACATTGATTCATATTCGTATTAAAACTATTAATCTCAATATTAGCAGCTTTCAGAATCACGTTTTTCTCTATAGTATGTTTATTTCATTCCACAGTTTAGCAAATGTCATATTACTGTATCAAGTTGCTTACTTGAGAAATACATGTGAATTGTAAATAATTGTATTATATACTGAAAAGAATAACAATATCTCTGATACCTCTTTGAAGCTAAGCAGTTGTATATTTACTCCAACGTAAACCATCGCTAGCTGCAATACCTTGTAACGACTTTCCTGATTAAGACTCCCCCGGATACCTGTTTTTGTGTTGAAAGCCGTAACGGGTAATATTATAAGGACAATTTTCTAAAAGTAGCAATAGAAGTTTCGCTTTTACGCTACCCACGGCGATCTTATCAAGTTTTTAAGTCAATAGTCTTAATAGTAGTTCTACGAAAACCGTCACGCATTATAGTAAATCCACTAAGCGCACTGAGGTATTAGTAAGAAGGAAACATTATATGTGCATATTTTACAGAGATTTTACTCTACTTCACCTCTGTCAATATTTTCCCCAAATGGCGGATGTTCTTGTTGTATTATTTGTCTTTACTTAGTTGTCGCAATGGGTCTATGCATTGTCCCCTTCCAAACGTTATTACATTGATAAAACTATTTGTTGACAGTTACATTGAAACAGTCGCAAATTTTGAATATCATTGAAAGCATCAAATGATATGGAAACAACCTTATTGATCATATTTGTTTTATTAACCGCTATGACAAAACAAAATTTATATAGATTATTCAATGTGTATTTTCGATTTTATGAAAATTAAAGACAGTTGTGCAGTATGTACAAGGTTAACAGACACGTAGAGACGCAGTGAAACTGAATTAATATTCATGCATGACGGGCAAGGAGAATACGAAAGTAAAATATTTTCATTTGAACGTGTGACCATACAATCGAACTGCGAATATGAAGTCAACAAATCACTTACATTACGCACGCAAATTTCTTGGCTGGTCAAAGCGATGCTTATTTTTTTTAACAGTACAAAGTACTTGTATTGGTATCTTTTACCTTATATATTATACGATTATTGTCAGTAGGTTTTCACTATAAGTGTTGACGATTGTTTGGAACAAAGAAGTACCACTTTGCCAATATTTATATCATCAACGGTGACCATAACATTAAAGGCAACTAAGCAATAATATTTTTCTGGGCAATAGACACAAAGCTTCAAACGAAAGCATTTTCCAGGGTACTCATGGGAAACTATTTGGAGATTAACACATCTCAAGTCACATTAATAATATTGTCACTTACTTGATAACCACCCTGTTTGTAGGAATCGTAATTTAGAACAAAATATTTTGGCAGCCATATAACAATGGGGTTTTATTTTCGCGTGGTAAACCATAGCTCGTCGTACATTGAAGACAAATAACTATAGTTAAAGATACACACTGATACACACTGATACACGAATGTGACCATGTGTGTTCATATCGTATTCAGAAACAAATATAATGTTAAAGGCTGACTGTGATTTTGCATCTATTTTTGTCATATTATTTTCGACTCACATTTTACACCACTGATGCATATTTTTTAATCCTAAGAAAGGGAATTTGGATTGTATATCAAAGGCACCTGTTAAATAATCCGATGTAATTCCGGGATATGCTAAGCAAGATTCAGAGAAGTTAAATCTTCTCGTTTTCTTCTAAACGTTTGATAAATTGGCCTATTCGATGATGATCTTTTGAACGAATGTCGCTTAATTGTGTCAGCATATGATATTCTAATATAACGTTATCACACTATGAAGATATGGCGAAGAGTCATAACAATTAAAAGCAGCAGGAAGGAATTAGAATTGATAATTAAATTATAAAATGAAAATGATTTTTCACATTGAACTAAATTCTAATAGGAAGAAAGATAGTTTGTGAAGGGCTTCAATGATCTGTAGGCACACTTTGCTCTACTTATACTCAACTTCATGATATCAATGACTTCGATTTCCTTTCATTTCAAATGTTAAAACAGATTTGTTTTTATATGAAGAATTTGATGCTGTTTCAAAATAAATATAGCTTCCTGATATCGGAAACGGAATATATTTGCCCAGTGTCAACGTCATTGTAGGAGTTTTTGTTGCTTAGGAACAGAATAATGTTCAGCCTAACGTTAAATTTAACGTTAGTAGTACGTATCGCTTTGCATGCTAAGTTAAATTATGAAATTCTAGGCTACTTTAAGTGCTTTTGTAGTACTAACAAAATATGTTGATTAGTTTCGTGAGGTTTCAGGAGCATGTAAGCTGGTCACCAGGGTATCTATTATATAATATAACTCTGTGCATTAGTTAACCGCCATGTTATCATCGGAGTGGTCTTGGTGGCATGTTGCGTATCTTTGTTATAAACTACATACTCTACCTTAAAGTTAGACTGAAAAGAAACACACACATGCAACGCGTAGCGGTTGGGTCACATTACAATGTCCAACTCACTAATTATATGTTAAACAGGATTCAAATCTAGAAGGTAGGTTTAAATAATGCTACCCGTTTTTTTACTTACCTTTTTTTACTTATTTTGGACGAGCATATTTTTAGGAAGTTTAGCATCTTATAATGAAGCGAAGGGAGTCGACCGAATAAATATAAACAAAATTTCACTTTACATGTTTATCATCATTTCATTTTCCATTCAAACACCAAATCTAATAATTTACTCATGCTTGTTTCCAAAGGTTTCCGAAAATGATGATGCCGCATCATAGCATAATAGTGCGTATATCATACACTGACGGCTTTCCACAAGTCTGTCGTGTTCATTTCTTGAAGCATAATATTTTAATGACGTGCACTAACGCTAGTTTTTTTGGTTCAATCGAATAGTTAGCACACGATAGGACGGTGGCTACAATTAGAGACTACGTACCCTTGAATTTTCTTGAAGTGACTTTGGTTTTCTTTACCAATTTTCATAGAAATCATTACATTAACCAAATATCGAATTCGATAACTTCACAGTGCTTCGAATGCCTATATCAGTCACAGTTAATTCATCGTAGCACCATAGACGGATATTCTGCCCATACGGCGTTATTAGTCCATAGATTAAGCAACACTAGAATTGATCACAAATGTTCAAGCTATAACTTGTCCAACTGAAGTATAGATAGCTGAAGCAGAAAAGCAAACAAGAGATAATAGTTTTAAAAATGTTTCTTTAAATTCGTTCACTTTTCTTCTTTATGATTTGTATGCTTTACGTCACATATTCGGGTGATAATATTTGGTTGTTATAACACTTAATGTCCATTCTGTTGATTAACTTTTGGCTAATTAACATTTGACAAACAGTTAACAAACAGTTAATTAACTTTCACTAACTTTGCTTAACTTTAATTTTAATTACTTTAAAATTACTTTAAATTACTTTAAAGTTAAAAAAAAGTAAACAAACAGTTAAATGACAAACAATGAAATAATTTAAAGTAAACAAATAGTTAATTGACCTTAATTTGAATTAATTTAAAAACTTTTAAATTACTTTAAATTACTTCAAATTTTTAAAGTTTTAAATTTAAACATGTAAAAATTAAAAACTTTAAACTTAAAATTAATTTTAATTAACTTTTGGTTAATTTACATTTAACAAACAGTTAAAAAACAGTTTCCTTACTGTTTTTTAACAATTAACATTAGGTTACGAAGCCCAGAATCTATTTCAAATTATAAGGTCCATTTAAACAATTGACTTCCATTTGGTATTCCGTTGTACTGTTAGTATCATTGTGTTTATAAATGTTTTCTATTAGTGAAAGATAATTGTGACAAATCACGTTCAATTATATACAACATTACCCCCTACCAAAAGGCCCTTCAGTTTATACATGATGCAAAGTCGTGTATCTCAATGTAACACACATGATTCCCTACCTCTACCCATCTACCTGTGAGCTTAAGTAAAACAATTGAGTTCCACCAAGGTGTGCTAATCATTCTTTATATACAGTCGGCTTTTGTGAGGACTATGACACGCTCCCAGTAGCACGTTAGGAGAGTATATTCAGGACGTGGGTGTTGGACTTGGTAGAAACAGATTGTATTTGTCTTTAGCCGAAATGTTAATATCAAGTTGTTATGTAATTAGTTACTTTCTTAGTTGTTTAAGTTTATGAGTTAGTTATTTTAGTTTGATAGTTAATCAATTACTAATTTGGTAAGAAAAAATGGTTACCGAGGCTGCCATACGCTTATATAGGTAAAGTGGAGAAGTTGTAATTAGGTATTAGCTAGTTACATTCCTTTACACATGATACAACACGTAGTTTGCCAGATCTTAAAAACGCGGGTTTACTCATTAATACTATATCGGGAATATAAAGCTTCCTGTATATGTAGTAAATGGTAAACAACGCAGTGTACTGTTAGTATGTATTATATTCGAATAATACAGCGAGCACCATGTATCGTTCAATACTATTAAGGAAGGTTATATTACATATACAAGTTGTAAGAGCCCCCTCAACTTTTCGCTGTCACTAAATAGTCTACGAAAATTTCAAAGTCAAACTTAATATTGATAAAAAACAAAACGTTTGTAACATTAACCTAGTATCACAAGGATGGGAGATACGCTGATCATTTTATGTCAGATCGTCAATAAAATGTGGACTCGGAATTCTCGTAAGCAATGTCGAATTTTACACAGTATGTTTCTTGTGCTTCATAGCATATATTTACACGAAAATAATTGATATAAAATCGTGATATCTGTTGATGCTTTCGTTGATATTATGTTTATATCACCATGGAAAACTGAAGTAGGATTCCATTTTTGTCTCAATGATCATTAAGGAACTGAGTCCGGGGTGTGAAGTGAAAACAAGATTCTACCAACGGGTCAGTATAAATCTCATCGGCTGCAGATGATGATTTACAGTTTTGAAACTTTTAACAAACGTGCAGTCCCTCTGTCTACCATCTCTTTCATCGGAACACAAAGATTGGTTATTCGTTGATTAACTAAGTGCATTTGTAGGCAGATGTATAATGACTGCAGAGAAGATGCTTGTATTACTGATGTCATACCAGAATTAATTGCTCCATTGACTTACTAAAGTCGTCGCTTTCCAATGCCGCTAGAGCTTAGAAAGAAGTTTTCAACCGACATGTCCTACCCATCATATGATATATCTGATGGCTATTACAGCCCATTTACTTGCCACAAGATCGTTTAGATTGTTGAGCTATAGGACAGTTCAACTGTTAGCATAATGCTCCTCAACTCATATTACAGCTCTCGCTGCGGAATCTTCTTGTTTCATCCAAGATTTTCTAAAATACCTTAAATCTTTTCAATCTTCCAGATTTTTAGACCATCTGTATTTCATTTTATCCTCTTCAACAGCCAAGAAAGAATGATGGAGACTCACAATCTGCCAAAAACAAAACATTAGAGTAGGTCACCTTGGGATATACCCTACCCTAATTGTGACACGGTACCTACTGTAACAGCTGAAAATAGGGTTAAGATAAACATAGCTATGAAACCCTAACCCTTTTACAATGGAATGAACAGTCTTCGCTTTGCATTACAGTAAGGTTTCAGTATGATATATGGCACCTTTGAATGAATATTAATGAGGCGAGGTTTATGTAGCATTTCAAAAGTTCAATTGTTGTTAAATGTTCACCTCATATAGGTATGTGACTAAATTGCAACCTTGAGTCAAATTCATCAAGCGGTGTGGCAATTGACATGTAGCTTAGAGTCATCATTATGACTGGTTTGTAACTTACTATACTGGACATGAGATATATCGTATATCCATTACTGTTTTCTGTACGTCAAATGTGGTCACGTGACGTCATGCTTTGTTAAATATCGTATCATTTCTACGCTTCCGTATATGTTATTGTTATTTTATTATATTGTATTAGGTTACTGGTAGAGGCATTTTCCAACTACTTAAAAACGTTTTAGTACTAGATTGTTTATACAATCATATAGGTAGATTATGGCCTCATCATCTGTTAAGTTTGAAATGTAGGGTATATATACATCGATATTTTGTACTGGACGAAAACTTCACAAGGTCACTTACATCACGGTTAAGAATGATGAATAGCATAACATTGGAATATAATGGCTATGTAGAGCACTTCCAAATATGTCTTTGTTTCCACTAATAATGCCCAAATAACCGTTTAGTCGAATCAAACACAGAAAACTGCGTGAGAATTTATCCGCAGGTTTCCAAATTGCCCCCCCCCCCAAAAAAAAAGAAGATATATTTTATTCTTTATGGGGTAAACTTGAAAGGAGGAATGAAACAACAAAATTCTCGACTCCAGCTCTTTTGAACACTTGTAGAGTTACACAGGACTACATAGCATAAATTTCCAGTTTATGGGCCCTTGTAAAATGTTCCCTTTTCGATGTCACAACAAGGAAAGTTCATTAAAACGTGATCTGCATCAGTTAAAATTTCGAATTCAATCAAATCTAAAATATATTAGGTTTGCATCCATAAGGAAAATAAAAAGTATCGCGGGATTGCATGTATTGAGTCGTTCTACTCAAGAGAAAAGGTTTCGAAAGCTTATTGAATGGGGTAGTTGTTCAGTCCTTATTATAAATCCTTTGTAGGTATTTTGTTACTATTAATACGCTCCTTTTATTATTACACCGAAATCTGTTTGCAAGTAATTGTCCATAATTTCCATTGACATAATCATGATGAACACCCTTGCTAGCTTGGTAATTTTGGAACTATTTAAGCATTCGCCCGCCTTGTCAGGTGACTACACGTGATGTATCTCCACATGTCAATCATCACCGAAATCGGGATTTGGAATATGTTCATGAGCTAAATCGATGATATGTCAATTTGAGTTGCTAGAAACTGGTATAGGTCCACGGAAATTGACATATACCGATTTATTTCGACATATCATCGATTTAAACTGGTATATGTCGATTTAAATTGACATATACCGATTTATTTTACTATTCATCGATTTAAATTGGTATATGTCGATTTAAGTCGGTATAAGTCGATTCCCCACGATTTGAGACTGACGGCCCGCCATAATCCGTGGCCATTCCATTCAAACACTTGTAGGTGAGAAGCAGCAGTTTAAATTCAATGCGGGCATATATAAGCAGCCAATGTAGGTCTTCAAGCACTGGTGTTATATGACTTAGCTTAGGAGTTGTTGTCACTATTCGTGCGGCGGTGTTATGAATCCGTTGCAGTATATTCATTTGTAATTCCATAGAGCAAAGAATTACCGTAGTCAAGTCGAGATGTTTTCAGGGAGTGCACCAACTGTTCAGTGGCTTGTCTGGTCAGATATCTTCTAATCTTGCTGATGTTGCGCAAATGATAATAACTTGATGTGCAGATGGGTTTTCGATGTCTCCAAATCGTCTTTTCTTCTAGCATATTTGGGAAGTTTATCGATTTATAATAAATCGAAGGGTGTCGACAGAATTAATAAATTTAAACTTTCACTTTACATGTTTATCATTGTTTCATTTTGAATTCAATTATCAGGTCCAATTACTTCCTCATGCTTATAAAGTTACCAAAAATAACGATAATGCATCATTGCATGATATGCGGATGTCCTACAGATGGCTTTACACAAGTCCCAGTCCTGTTCATTTATCGTAGTAGTCTTATACTATGACGACGTGCAGCAACGCTCAGTTTCGTTCAATCGCATAGTCAGCTTACGTTGAGACGGTGGTTACACCAAACAAACACAGTGTCCTTGAAATGTCTTGTTTTATTTGGTGTGCAAACGTTATATCTACCGAATGCAGTGCCTTTGATTTCCTTTAACAATTGTCTGTGGTGTTCAGAAATAACCAAACATTAATAAATAATAACTCTGTTTAAGGCTAGACGATCATACCGACGAGACCTGAGTTATTTTCTCGGGATTATATAGCGCAAAATTCGAAACGATCTTGCAGTTTCAATGGAATGATGAATGCATCGATAATGTGGTTCTGTAACGCTGATGTAAAGTTATTTTAATTCAATGTTTGGACCACTTAATTGCATCTGTGCAACACGAGAGAAAAACGCAATATGCATATTTGTATTGTTCTTGGATTATTTTGTTTCTTCCACTGCTTAATATGCATCAACGGCCGTTGTGCTCAATCGAATTATGGTAATAGGAATATAACTGCAGTTGTTGGTCAAAATATAACATTCAAATGTGAGAAGTTAGAAAATTGTCCGAGGTACGTTTGGCGCATCTTCTTAGATATACCACATTCTTACGTTGACATCATAGAAGGTGCGTGCGATTACACTTGTAAAGCATGTCATGAGAAAAAAAGGAACGGTAACAGCATTCTTCGTTTAACTGATGTCAGTGAGAATTCAGTCGAATATTACCAATGTTCATGTGCCTTTCTACAATCAACCCACTTTTCTTGTAACCAATTGATCGTTGTCTGCCAAGCTCAAGTGACTGTCGGAGACCTTTTCATGGTAAGATAATTATGCTAAATAAAAGGAACAATGTTATGTGAAATATACTTCATAAACGTAGTAGCATACGACTACGTATACATAGGTTATCAAACAACGAAAGTAGTGTTAAGCAGAACCAAAATATTATCTTTTTGTAATTGTTGTATGAAGATCGTTTCTTCTTTCCATGCGCATTTTGCATTCCAATCGCAAAGCATTACGTTTTTAATTTTTATGAACGTTTAAACTGATTTCAACGTTTTAAATCAGTTCATTGACGAGATCGGTACCAAATTAAGACATAACTCTAAGCCAACAATTTTTCATTTATTAACTACATTGACTGATCAAGGTTTCTCAAAATAATATATCCGTAAGTTTTACGAATTGATTGTACATATATTATGTCTACGATTATTATTATTGCTACAAAAATCCGTTATTTTGTGTTCTCCTTTGTGCGTTTATTGGTAGACGTTCAATGGCAGTCATACTGGTTCAACAGAAACATCCGTTATTGACATTCCTGAGAGTGAACTTGTGCAAGTAAATTGTCTAGGGGTGAGCATATTTACAACAAGCTGTTCAGAAGGTAGGTGGATTGGCCCTGATATAATCTTTTCAAAACATATCTTTCTTACATTACATATGTAGGTTTCATCATTAAGAAATAATCATGTTAACGAAATATTACTAAGTAATTGATTTCATTGAATGAATAAGACTGTTAATCAGTATAAACTGGTCATCTTTCATTGTATAGCGTTGAACCTTTTTTTTTATCATTTTACCTCATCAAGTGTGTCAGGATTGGCTGCAATTGCATAGTGAAAAGGTGTAAAATACGAGAATCCACATTTTCCAGTCTGTTTCAAAGTAAACATGTTTTGCCTTTGTTTAAATTTACCTGAGGCGACATGCTCACCACAGAGTAATATTGAAATGAAATTGGCTTCATGTTCTGAGAAACTTCAATGTACGAAATGTTTCTTCTTTCAAGGTTCATCGACATTCACTGCAACAAGATTTCATAATAATTGCAACATTTTATGTCAGTCTGCTAAAGGCTGCACTACAAAGATTATCATGAACGTTTTGAACCGTGAAACAACCACAACATCATCAACGCACCACAGAGCATCATCAGAAGCAGCCGTACATCACACAGCCGTACATATTGCATCAACAAAAGCAGGAACGAGTTATAGTAAAGAACAAATGACAGATGGTGAGACACATAACCCAGTCAGTACCGGTACTTATAAGTCCTCTAACGATAACTATATGCTGACGTGATTGCTCTGGTAATAGAAAGCTATATTACCTGTTGATAGATGCTGTCGGTTTATGCCTCTGTCCCAGATCTTCCAAGACTAAACAAATACAACATTTAGAATCAATATTCCCCAAGTGATGGCCATTAATTGTGACTGCTCCAACGTCAACAATAATTGTAAAAGGAAATGGAAATGAAAATGCCATAGTTATGATCGTGTATTGAAGAAGAGCTATTATTATATGCAAAACAAATAATTATTCCTTGATTAGGCTCACATACTATGACCTTTGCTTGTTAATCTTCTGAAGCCAATGGAAAGAACCAAGTGAGTAGATATAGATTACGTATAATTGAATATTATATAATACCTGTGTTTGACGATTGGTATCCTAATACAGTTTAGCGTTGAAATAGTTTGCTTCATATTTCTCATATTTAAGAGACCTTAATGGCATTGTCTTACTTGTTTTCTTTATTTTGCATGGTCCATTGGCATTCGCTACACCCTCCCTCGACGGCAAACACCAACAACTAACAGCACGTATCTTCTTTCCGGTCGTGGCTGTTCTTCTAGTATCAGTATCAATCCTTGTGCTTGTCGTTGGCGCTCTATCAATATATATTCGATATTTGAAGACTAATGGATTTCCTAAACCAGTTTCAACGAATAAAGCATTCTTTTCACAACCGGCCGATGCAACGGTTTCTACATATGTTAATGATGATGCGGGGGAAACAGCAACGTGTCACACTTGCGTACATCATACTGAAGTCATGGTCTCACCAATGAGCATTACAGACAATCTCGAAGCGAATTGTTCAGCATCTAAACGTAAAGTTCCACACTGTGACGCGTCCGGCTACGAAATCCCCAAAAATGTGGATTGTACGAATGAAATCAAGTATGAAACAATAAATTGAGGAGGAACAAAATTGGCGTCAAGCCAAGCGATCGAAATAAATAAATGCTGCTATTAGCGCTACAAATTGAAATGATTATTGAGTCTGATAACAATTATAAAAATGTATTATTTGCAATGGTTTCTGTAAGCAATAAGCTGAGTGATGCTCACGGTAAAAGTAAAATACGACAAGAACGTTTTAATCTATTTAATTTCAACGGATTGACTTTGGTCTAACATTTTTAGATTTATGAAAAGGTCATTGTAGATTTCGTGAATCATGTCCATGCAAAAGATCAGTTCTCACGGTAACAACATTGCTGCCCCTTACAAATGAACACATGTAATACGTACTGTTGGTAATTCGTGACGCATCATATTCGAAATCCACATACCGATATAAAGTCGCTGAGACTAAGCCAACATACAAAAATAAGGTACACTTGCATAAACATTCGAATATAAACAATGCTTTGACAGTGAATAAACATCAGGATATAGCCCTATATATACTAAGCAATCTAAGCCTCTTACGTATTTTTAAGTTAGAAGTTGAGTTTCACGTGGTATTCTAGCGTACGTCAACTTGGATAAAATGAGCGCGATGCTAAGCCAATACCTGACGTGTTTTTGTATCAAATTGTATGATGTACAAGTAGGTAAGACACCAATGCCAACAGACTAGCATCAGGCAAAAATTAGAATAGCATTAATATTATATGTAATTGTTAGAGATTATAACTTGCCGAAAATCTTCAGCATAATTTAGGAAGTTCACATTTCAAGTCAAGAACAATTGTTCACATGGCAAACATTACGGTCACAGAGTATGAAGCTCAGATCATTAATTCAGAGGATTCATACCGTATTTTAAGGATAAGGAAGAAAACATTGTATAATATTCCGTATACATAATTAAGTAAGTTGAAAATAAAATTTTGGCAATGCGTTTCATAAAAATAACGATGACATGATTTTCACCGTACAATATGTTCTTGTTTCCCTTGCACAGTGCATATAAATTGTAATTAATAAAAGAAAACATTTGTAATATGAAATGTCTTGCACTGACTGATAGTAAAGAATTGATAAGTGTTATATAGTTTCTTTTTAATGTAAATTCGACATTGACATTGATTCATATTCGTATTAAAACTATTAATCTCAACATTAGCAGCTTTCAGAATCAGGTTTTCTCTATAGTATGTTTATTTCATTCCACAGTTTAGCAAATGTCATATTACTGTATCAAGTTGTTTACTTGAGAAATACATATACATTGTAAATGATTGTATTATATATAGAAAGGAATTACAATATCTCCGATACCTCTTTGAAGCTAAGCATTTGTATATTTTCTTAAACGTAAACCATCGCAAGCTGCAATACCTTGAAACGACTTTCCTGATTAAGACTTCCCCGGATACCTGTTGTTGTGTTGAAAGCCGTAACGTGTAATATTATAAGGACAATTTTCTAAACATAGCGATAGAACTTTCGCTTTACACTACTCACGACGATCTTATCAACTTTTTAAGTCAATAGTCTTAATAGTAGTTCTACGAAAACCGTCACGCATTATAGTAAATCCACTAAGCGCACTGAGGTATTAGTAAGAAGGGAAAATTATACGTGCATATTTTACAGAGAGCAAATACTCTACTTCACCTCTGTCAATATTTTTCCCCAAATGGCGGATGTTCTCGTTATATTATTTGTCTTTACTTAGTTGTCGCAAATGGGTTTATGCATTGTCTCCTTCCAAACGTTTTTACATTGATAAAACCATTTGTTGGCAGCTACATTTAAACAGTCGCAAATTTTGAATATCACTGAAAGCATCAAATGATATGGAAACAAACTTATTCATCAAATTTGTTTTATTAACCGCTATGACAAAACAAAAGTTATATAGATTATTCAATGTGTATTTTCGTTTTTATGAAAACTAAAGACAGTTGTGCAGTATGTACAAGGTAAACAGGCACGTAGAGACGCAATGAAACTGAATTAATATTCATGCATGACGGGCAAAGATAACACGAAAGTAAAATATTTTCAACTGCGAATATGAAGTCAACAAATCACTTACATTAAGCACCCAATTTCCTGGATGGGCAATGCAATGCTTAATTTGTATAACAGTATAAAGTACTTGTATTAGTATCTATTACCTTATATATAATACGATTATTGTCAGTAGGTTTTAACTACAAGTGCTGACGTTTCATTGAAACAAAAGACGTACCACTTTGCCAATATTTATATCGTCAACGGTGACCATAACATTAAAGGCAACTAAGCAATAATATTTTTCTGTAATAATTTTTTATGGGCAATAGACACAAAGCTTCAAACGAAAGCATTTTCCAGGGTACTCATGGGAAACTATTTGGAGATTAACACATCTCAAGTCACATTAATAATATTGTCAGTTACTTAATCATAACCACCCTGTTTGTAGGAATCGTAATTTAGAACAAATATTTTGGCAGCCATATAACAATGGTGTTTTTATTCGCGTGGTAAACCATAGCTCGTCGAACTTTGAAGACAAATAACTAGTTAAAGATACATAATGATACACATATGTGACCAAAGTTGATTGCTTCCTTTTTTCATCTCGTATTCAGAAATATATGTTAAAGGCTGTTAAAGGTTAAACTATTATTGTATCCATTATATAATATAACTCTGTGCATTAGTTTGTGCTGCCATGTTATCATCGGAGTGGTCTTTGGGGCATGTTGCGTATCTTTGTTATAAACTATATACTCTACCTTAAAGTTAGACTGAAAAGAAACACACACATACAACTCGTAGCGGTTGGGTGACATTACAATGTCCAACTCACTAATTATATGTTAAACAGGATTCAAATCTAGAAGGTAGGTTTAAATAATGCTATGGGCAATAGACACAAAGCTTCAAACGAAAGCATTTTCCAGGGTACTCATGAGAAACTGTTTGGAGATTAACACATCTCAAGTCACATTAATAATATTGTCAGTGACTTAATAATAACCACCCTGTTTGTAGGATCGTAATTTAGAACAAAATATTTTAGCAGCCATATAACAATGGTGTGGGGTTTTTTTTGCGTGGTAAACCATAGCTCGTCGAACTTTGAAGACAAATAACTAGTTAAAGATACACACTGGTACACAATGATACACGTATGTGACGAAAGTTGATTGCTTCCTGTGTTCATCTCGTATTCAGAAAAAAAATATAATGTTAAAGGCTGACTGTGATTTTGCATCTATTATTGTCATTTTAATTTCGACTCACATTTTACACCACTCATGCATATTTTTCAATCATAAGAAAGGGAATTTGTATTGTATATCAAAGGCACCTGTTAAGTAATCCGATGTAATTCCGGGATATGCTAAGCAAGATCCAGAGAAGTTGAATAAATCCTGTCGTTTTCTTCTAAACTTTTGATATATTGTCCTATTTGATAATGATCCTTTGAACAAATGTCGCTTCATTGTGTCAACATATGATATTCTAATATAACGTTATGTAGCGCCGTCAGTATGCTATCACACTATGAAGATACGGCGAAGGGTCATAACAATTAAAAGCACCAGGTAGGAACTTAGAATTGATAATTAAATTCTAAAATGAAAATGATTTTTCACATTGAACTAAATTCTAACAGAAAGAAGGATAGTTTGTGAAGGGCTTCAATGATCTGTAAGCGCAATTTGCTCTACTTCATATTCAACTTCATGATATCAATGCCTTCGATTTCCTTTCATTAGAAATGTTCAAACAGATTTGTTTTTAAATGGATAATTTAATGCTGTTTCAAAATAAATATAGCTTCCTGGTATCGGAAACGGAAAATATTTGCCCAGTGTCAACGTCATTGTGGGAGTTTATGTAGCTTAGGAACAGAATAATGTTCAGCCTAAAGTTACAGTTAACGTTAGTAGTACAGTATCGCTTTGCATGCTAAGTAAAATTACAAAATTCTAGGCTACTTTAAGTGCTTTTGTAGTACTAACAAAATATGTTGATTAGTTTCCTGAGGTTTCAGGAGCCTGTAAGCTGGTCACCATGGTATCCATTATATAATATACCTCTGTGTGGTCTTGGGGGCATGTTGCGTATCTTTGTTATAAACTACATACTCTACCTTAAAGTTAGACTGAAAGAAACACACACATGCAACTCGTAGCGGTTGGGTCACATTATAATGTCCAACTCACCAATTATATGTTAAACAGGATTCAAAGCCAGAATGTTGCTACACATTTTTTTACTTACCTTTTTTACTTACTATGGACGATCATATTTTTGAGAAGTTTAGCATCTTATTATAAAGCGAAGGGAGTCAACCGAATAAATATAAACAAAATTTCACTTTACATGTTTATCATCATTTCATTTTCCATTCAAACACCAAATCTAATAATTTACTCATGCTTGTTTCCAAAGGTTTCCGAAAATGATGATGCCGCATCATAGCATAATAGTGCGTATATCATACACTGACGGCTTTCCACAAGTCAGTCCTGTTCATTTATTGTTGTAGCATAATATTTGAATGACGTGCACCAACGCTATATATTTGTTCAATCGAATAGTTAGCACACGTAGAGACTACGTGTCCTTGAATTTTCTTGAGGTGACTTTTGTTTTCTTTACCAATTTTCTGTGGTGCACACAATTAACGATATATTAATATATGATAACACTGTCTTACGCTAGACTATCATACCGACGAAACCTTAAAGCTATTTCCTCGAATGATGATATAGCGCACAATTCGAGACAATCTTTCTGTTTCGATAGAGCGATGAATGCATCGACATTGTGATTCTGTAATGCTGATGTTAAATTGTTTCACTTTAACACATGGACCACTTAATTGTATTCCTAGACCACGAGAGAAACATTTAATATATCTATTTTACATTGTGCAGTTACAATTCATTTATGCCAAGAACTCTTTTTACACATATACTTTTGTCTAATTTTTAGTCAAGGTCTGTTCGAAAATAAACATCAGTAAGATTTCCCAACACATTTGCACAAATTTTATGTCTACGATTATCATTGTTTCGACGAGAACCCGCTCATTATTCTCCTTTGCGCGTATAATGGTACATTTGCAATGATAGATATACTGGCTTGATGGAAACATCCGTTATTGACGAATTATGTATAGGGTTCCATCAGTACATAGAAATCATTACATTAACGAAATATCGTATTCGATTAACTTCACAGTGCTTCGAAAGCCTATAGCAGTCACAGTTAATTCATCGTAGCATCATAGACGGATATTCTGCCCATACGGCGTTATTAGTCCATTAGATTAACCAACACTAGAGTGATCACAGATGTTCCGGCTATAACTATTTCAACTGAATTATAGATTGCTCAAGCAGAAAAGCAAACAAGAGATATATTTCTTCGTTAACTTTTTCTTCTTTGTGATTTGAATGCTTTAGTTCACATATTCGAGTGATAATATTTTGTTGTTATAACACTGGATGTCCATAGCGACGGAATATATAGTTGCAAAACTCTCAGATGTTTAAATTGGATTGTTTGATACTGACCTGGAAAGTAAAATAGTCAATGATATTTATTAATTCATAGCGCCTACATTTATTCATTATAGGTTTTTTGTAACCGCAAAATTACTGCTTCTGAGTTCTCCAATAACTAGCGATGTTTAATTCCATCTTTCTAGGGTCTTTCTCTTTCCTTCACGTATTTCTGTGCATAAACAGTATTTGTGACCAATCTTTTCATCACAATCAAACTACATTGCAGTAATAGGTCAAAATGTAACATTTTAATGTTCGTTTTGGCCAGGCTTTGCGAGGAATGTCTGGCGGATCTATTTTGACAATACCAACTACGATGACATCTTGGAAAGTTACTGCAATGAAGAAAATAAAGCATGTCATGAAAAGGCGCTTAATGGACAAAACGTTCTTCTTTTAACTGACGTAGATGGTAATACACCGGAATATTATCAATGTGTATGTGCGTTACAAGTTCCTATCACTTTAGCTCGTAACCATTTGATCGTTGTGTGCGAGAGTAAGGACGTTCACAAAGAAAGTTTGATGGTAAGATTATGTATGTAAATCGGTAAAAAGATGCATTGGAAAAGATTTAAATTATACGATTTTAGGTGTGGAAATAACGAGAAGCGAAGTCAAGTGTCGTTGGAAAATGTTTCTCATAATTATCATTGTAAAAGTAATTTAAGGATAAAACTGTGCATATTGATTTTATGGCAAATCCCATAACTTGCATAAGAATTTTAAAGACATTATTTCGCAAATTTTACTTACTAGAATACATAACTAGCTGATTAATATGTATTAAGTTAGATATTTCTTTGATTTGTAATAATATTCAGTCTGAAGAAGACGATTCTGCGGTATTATTATTCCGTTAACTGTAAATGATTCTGTTTGTTTCATTTTCATTTTATTTGAAGACGGCTAACACAAACTATACCAGTCTTCATGAGATACACGCGATCAACGTGACAGAGGGGAACGTTATAAAGCTTAAATGACCCAAGACGTTCACACACCAAACAAACTGTTCGAAAGGTAAGTAAAACTTAACGGCAATGAGGGGTTTCAACGTCGAAATATATTGGCCAATAATTACTTTATTGGATCATGTCATGTTCCAATATTAAGTTGGGATGTTTTGTACAAATAGGTGTACTTGTGTAGAATCTGAAACAGTCGTTGTTTAATGAAATAATTTAAAATCGACACTTCACAAGCCTAACCTATTTTAATTTAGTGAATTCATATTATTTATATTAGCATTAGCCCCTAACCTATATGTCCAAATTTTATCATTGTTAAACTTTACGCCAACCTATTATCGAATGGTATAGACCAAAATAAAACAACTGAACCGACCATTTAATCACAGAATAATTTGTGTCCCAGCAATCCATTGAGGTTGACCACTTTTATTTGCGTTTACAAACCACTTACCATAGATTGTCTTACTAATTTCTTTCTTTTGTTTAGAGATTCCGGTGGAATTACGTGTCAACATATTACATTGGTGTATAATACTCTTTCTCTCTCCTGCAGTAGCCAGGTATCCACTCTATGTAGAAACAAATGTTTGTGACGAAACCATCTTGAAATGTAGCGTAAATATATATAAATGAATGAATGCCATCGTTTTGGGACCATTGTTACCACCATTAACAACAACAGCAACACAAGAAATTTGATGCAATCACCATAAAATTCATAGCAATAAAGTGTTCATTAAGAAAGTAACCCAAATCTTTTCCAATCATCGAAAGAATTCACCAAATTGTGTATTAGCATGTTCTATGAAATCAAGCGTGAAGATCAACTAGTTCTCTATTTCTTAGCCACCTTCTTTATACGCGACCCCTTCGAGGCCTTAGAGTTTTTTCAACTCAGTCTGTACTATAAAGATGTAAGGATCTGCAATTACCGGTCATGATAACTATAAACCATTTTATATAATGGCATGCATTTTCTTTGGGCTTTGTCTGATCACGACATTATATAATGTGAATAATACGTTTCAAATTTTTTGCAAAATGTTTTCTTTTCAAGATTCATCTGTGAAACGGTTCATTGCAACAAGTTCGCATAACAATTGCTACGTCGGATGTTGTTGTAGTAGAATATGCATTTCATCGTGAAACGTCCACATCTGTATAATTGCGTGGCACAACTCAATTCATATCAGCGACGCAAGCTGCTGAAGAACGTACTCCATTATTTACAGGAGGAAGAAATCAAATTACCCCACACACTTGTACGAATACAGAGAATTACCTTCCTGTCGTGATTGTTCTTGTCACATCACTTACAATCGTGTTATTTGTCGTCATTGCGTTAGCCATGTATATTTCGAAATTTGAAAAGTATGACTTCACTACAGCAAACCCTACCACTACGTACTTTAAACTTTTTAAAAAAATTTGCAACAATTCAATCAAACGTTGGCAAAGGACATCATGAGCATGATTTAGAACGCAACAAAACCAATTATTAACAACGAGAATATCAAAGAAAGTAGAGCCACGGCTATGAACTCTGGAGCACCCAACAGCCATGGTGGGAACTGTGCCTGTCTGTGACATTACACTGATGGAAAAAAAAGTATGAGGCAATGAACTAAGCAGAAGTAGAATAGAAACTATTCACCAAAGCAAGCGATTGCATGACTGAACACCTGTTTGGAATGCGTGTCTTGCAATAATTAATGTAAAACCTTGCCTGTATGACGCTTCTCGCTAGAAGCTGTTCAGTAAGAATGTTGAGTGCCATTACATTTTCTCGGTTTGACAATGACTTATGTATACGTAATGTTTATTATGTTTATATTTTTCATAGCATTATTACATTGCTACATAAAATGAATTTTTACTTTGAGTATCATGATGTAAATTGATGTTACCGAAACGAAATGAATCAAATAATGTATAATATTTCTTAAGTGATCCGCGCCCACAAAAACCCATGTGTTTGTTTGTTCCACCTAACGTCACTAACATTGATCATATTGTCTAATATCAAAAGATACCGCGTGTCAATATTTGCAATATATTGAGTTAAGCGCATCACTCCAAATAGTAAATTAGATTCTCGTCTAATTGTAAATGCAGCCAACGGAGTGATAACATATTACCTCGCTTTCTTAATTACAAGGATAATGTAGGTTATTAATTGGCTCACTGAATCTCCGATCGGTTTAATTATTAGTAAAGAAGTCCTACTTTCCAAGTGTTTAGCGTCAACGTTTTTCATTTAAACCCAAAGATTAGGCTTGTCGTGACATTTGTTCACGACAAGTCTAATCCTTTTGTGTTCAACTTAAATTTGTTATCAAATAACGCCGCCTCAGGAAGAGGAAAGTATATTCATCAGTTCGCTACCCAATCACGACACTTGGTTTTACTGTAGTCTTGCTTGTGGCTATATCAGGGTCGGATTAACCTTATGTTACAATTTTTGTCGGAGACACCTATATTTCAGTGAGATATATTGGTACCGGATAACGCCAAATTACTCACAAAAGACAGGCGCAGATCCATGAATACACAATTAGGGGCGTTTTTTTTAGTATTTGAGTTTTTCTTCTCCTTTTGGCCTTTCCACCAACAGAGCACAATGTCAAGTGTTTGTCAAGATATCGATGTACCTATGGAGAGGATGGCAAACTGCCGAGAATCCTCGTTTCATATTGGGTTTCCCTTTAAATGTTATCATTCCTTTTGAAATTAATTTTGAAGTTCAACTACTTCCTCGTACTTCTAGGTGCTTCTCTCTTATAATATGATGCATGGTCATAGCTTTATAGTGTAGATATGGTGGAGCCTGGGTGCTAAAATCTTCTCAACTGCTTCAGTATAGAAATGTCCTGCTGAAATACATGAAGATATACGCTACCGTACAAACCAATTAATAAACAACTTAAGAAGGACAGCTTCCAGCACGAGCTTGAAAGAATGAAAACAGAACTCTGTTTCTTTAATGTTCGTAGGTTGTCGCATCGTGTATAGTCACATAAGATTATTTTAACACTTTCATTCAGTGTGCAAACGAATAATGTTTTATTACGCTGGGTGTCAGTCAGTAATTTATTTGTTGGATAATTTTAATACTGAAACGAATATATTCCAATGAAGATTTAACTACAGCAGAGCCAGTTTGAAACAAGTTTCTCTGTCATATTTGATAATTGGATCAACGTGCTATTGCAGCTATAACGTGTACAAATTGTTAGTGCTGGTTTGCTTGTACTACTTTACTTACTTTTATCTTGGAACCGCAGAATTCTCTTTAATCTGTAGACAAGAAGGAACATTAATACAATTATCATGCATGTTTATATCTTTGTGGGATCATTATATTTCATCCATTGTTGTTTGAGCATTAGTCCACCTTGTACTGAGACTGCCTATCCAGATGAAAGTAGAACCGCAGCCATCGGTCAAAATGTCACCTTCGAATGTGAAATAGATGAAAGATGTGCGTATTTTTATTGGTTCATCTACCTTGCAAATACAAGTCGCATTGAACTCTTTGAACGAGAATGCAAGAACAGCTATAAAGCATGTCACGAAACAACATATGATGGACGAAACGTTCTTCGTTTAACTGACATAGATAATCGTGTAGATGGATATTACCAATGTGTTTGTGTCTCAAACCCACCATATGCCTTTGCGTGTGAGCGATTGTTTGTCGGTTGCAAATTTGAAGTCTTCGTCAATAGCGTTTTGATGGTAAGAATTTAAATGTTTTAGGAAAACATTTGAAATTTGATTTAATATACATTTGACATAAGATTAACAAACAAGATGAAATAAAATAGTATTAAGGAAAACTAGATCATGCTCTCTGTTGTAATGACGAGTTTATGATATAACGCTCACAAATGTATTTTTAATCAAAACTCCTTACTTTGGTATTAGATCTTAGTTTCAAGAAAGAAAAAAGTTTACGAGTTCGCTTTCAGTGATATCCATTTTTTATCATACATTAATTAGTTTGCGGTTTTAAAAGTACGTATGCATTGTTATAATCACTTTCGAATAGGACATTGTATGTTAATTTTCTTATTAATAGGAGCAAAATCCTGACTGTGATATTATTATTCTGTCGATAAGCATGCATCAATGTTTGAACTATATTTTGGTTTCAGTTCGATTCAAGTAATGTTGGTCACACGCAGACTGATGTAATCAACGTTACAGAGGGTGAAGATATAAGAGTGAATTGTCCAAACACCAGTAACTCGCACAACTGTTCTGAAGGTAGGTAAACATTGAGACTGAAGGAGGGTTTCCAAAACTTTAAATGTTTGATTAAAAATTGCTGTTAACTGTTATCAGTGTATTTTCTTGGTATGAAATACATATATCGTAACGGTATCTAAGATACATAAATGGTATAATCCCTATATGCTGCTTCTCTTCATCGAACGTCATCAACGACCACTCGAACGGTTTGACGGTGACGTTGGAGATTAACTTAACAACAATTCATTCTCAAGGAAGAAAACCCTCATGTCACTTTTCAGAACTAAAAGGTTATCTATTAAAGCAACATATTAGTTGGGTTTCACCTGAGTGTTATTCTCACTAAGCCATGTTATGGCATATAAGAACTCGCAATTGGGGTTTGGCTTCTGCAATTAAAAACTGGTACCTTCATCAAATACCTTATTATACAATTTACAGGAGTTCTTAACAGCACCTACAAGACATTTCCTACCGAAAACTTAAGAAGAAAACTTCAAGAAGATGTTCAAAATCTGAAACAAAAATAAGGTCCTATCTGGTATTTCCATAAAAACAGTTCGACTTTTGAGAAAGAAGATGACATTTTAGTAAATAGTTAACAGTGTGAGAAAATACTTGAAATGTAGAGAAAAGGGAGAAATAAAGAACTGAACAGGTGTAATTTTCAACGCCCCATTTGGTGCACCGACTCATTTACAAAACTAAAATGCTTCTGAGGATACCCTGAACAACACCGGCTTTCCGCCATCCAACTCACTGTTAATACCTTCCTAGACCACTGCTGTAGCATCTAACACCGACTTAAACCAAGATACCGAAAGAACAAACCAGAATTAGTATACTATATGAAGTTAAACTTTTGTCAGTGCTTTCCCAACCAGTTCTAGCAAAACAAACTATAGCAAACAAATATATCCATATATGGTATCGGGTTTGAGCAAGTTCATTTTTTTGTTCTTCTTAACTAAACTTCACATTTTTGCGATGTATGGAGGAATCTCGTTGTAGTGTTTCGAGGTGATTACACCTGCAAGCATTTGCAAGGTTTCTTTGTAATCACTTCCAAATCTCTTCCTGTCATTTGTCTGGTTGTTTATTGTTTGTATTATATTAAAGATGAAATATTCTGAAATATAGTTCTATGAAACGAAACTAACGAAACTATGAAATCTCTGTCTTTAATTTTGTCTGACATTTGTTTTTGGCGGATTCTTATGCCGCTGTTTATCTTTGTATGAATGCATACAGTCTTATGAGAGATGAAATGTTAATATGAGGGTGAAAGTGGAAGATTTCCAGATTTACCACAACACAGCAATAATGGCTAAAATCATGACAATCATTTTATCTATTTTTGGGTAATAAACCAGAAGTATTCATTTCTGTAAAATAAAATATCTTTACTTTATAGATACAGAGACATTCACCAAATCAAAGTTGCACTTCTAAAAAAGCTCACGATTTGTGAAACTGTAAATGTCATGTTATAGATAATATTTACATATCAGCAATATTCTTTTTTATTCAAGATTCATCAAGAACGTTCACTGCTACAAGATCTCATCAAAATTGCTACATCGAATGTAACTGTAGTAGGATAGGCACCACAGAAGTTACCATCAAAGTATTGCAACGTGAAACTACTACCACTACATCTTCAACTTCAACGACCGCATCCGTGCGTTCTATTGCATCAACCAAAGCATTGCCGAGTTATAATAAAGAACAAATGACAGATGGTAAGACACAAAACTCAGTCAGTACCGGAACTTGTATGTCCTCTAACGATAATCCTATTGTTGACGTGATTGTTTTTGTAACTGTAGCAATAGGCCTATATCTGTTAATAGTTGCTATCAGTCTATGCGTCTCATATCTACCAAGACTGAACAAATACTTAGAATCAGTATTTCCCTAGCAAGGGTTAGAAGTTGTAACTGCTTCTACTTCAGCAATAATTGAAAAGAAAAACATAGCAATAAAATGTTGGACACCATAGTCATGATCGCGTACTGAAGAAAAGCTATTATTCCTATGCAAAACAAATCATTCGTTGAATAAGCTCACATACTATGACATTTGCTTGTTACGCGTCTGAAGCCAATGGGAAGAGCCAAGTGAGTAGATAAAGACTATGTATACTTGAATATTATCTAACTCCTGTGTTTGACGATTAGTATCCTAATACAGTTTAGCATCGAAATAGTTAGATGGATATTTCTCTTGTTTAAAGATACCTTAATGGCATGTCTTCTTTATTTTTCATGGTCCATTGACATTCGCTACACCCTCCCTCAAATGCAATCACCAACAACTAACAGCATGCAACTGTATTCCGGTCGTGGCTGTTCTTCTAGTATCAGTATCAATTCTTGTGCTTGTCGTTGGTGCTCTATCAATATATATTCGATTTTTGAAGACTAATGGATTTCCGAAACCAGTTTCAACGAATGAAGCAATCTTTTCACAACCAGCCGATGCAACGGTTAATACATATGTTAATGCTGACTCAGGGAAAGCAGCAACGTGTCATACGTGCGTACCTAATGCTGAAGTTATGGTCTCACCAATGAGCATTACAGACAATCTCGAAGCGAATTTTTCAGCATGTCAACGTAATGATGGAAAGTGTGACGCGTCCGACTACGAAATCCCCAAAAATGTGGATTTTACGAATGAAGCAAATTATGAAACAATGTATTAAGGCGGAATAAAATTGGCGTCAAGCCACACAATCGAAATAAATATAAATGCCGCTATGACCGCTACAAGTTGAAATGAATATCGAGTCTGATATCAATGATAAATATGTGTTATTTGCAATGGTTTTTGTAAGTATTAAGCTAAGTGGCGCTCAGGTTAAAATTAAAAAATAAATGCAAGAACATTTGAAACTATTTGATTTCAACGGATTACAGTGGTCTAACATGTTTAGGTCTATGAAAAAGTCATTGTACAACTTGTAAATTATTTCCATGATAAAGATCAGTTCTCACGATAAAATCGTTGCTGTCCCTTACTAATGAACACATGTAATACGTACCGTTGGTAATTCGTGACGCATCATCATTTGAAATCTACATAAAGGTATAAAGTCACTGAGACTAAGCCAACATAAAATAAAATAAAGTACACCGACATAAACATTCAAATATAAACAATACTTTGACAGTATTCATTTCGTATTAAAATATACGTCAAGCTGGGTCAAGTGGATCTTCACCAACTTGGATGGTAGGCCAATAGCTGACATCTTTTTTGTATACAAATGTATCATGTATAAAGTAGGTCAGATACCAATGCCAACAGACTAGCATGTAATATAGCAAATATGAGAATTGCATATATTATATGTATTTGTTATAGATTAGAACTAGACAAACATACTGAATCTACTAAATAAATACTATATATTAGGAAACCACTACTAACTAAGTGAACATTTTAATAATGCTTCATTACAATTTAAGAAGTTTTGATTTCACATATTTCACGTCAAGAACATTTGTTCACATAACAAACATTACGGTCACAGAGTATGAAGCTCAGACTATTGATTCAGAGTACATACTATATACATAAGGATAAGGAATCAAATCTAGTTTAAGGTTCCGTATACATTATTGGATCATTTTGTGTTATTTCATTAACAAACTAAACTAACAATCCACGTTTTCTTTTATATGCTTCGAGTAACTGTCACAATTGCATGGAGGAAGCAGTTGTTTTCAATTGACAAAATAAACGTATGCATTGCAAAATTGAATCGTGTAGTCACGTGAACACTTCCCCGTGACACTGGAAGACTGAAAATATTGGTCACTGAAAGAATTTAAAGGACATGACCAGGATTTTGTTTTAAAGTTGTTGCGGTGTTTTAACATCCATCGTTACAAAACGCTAATGCTCTAAACAAAGTAATGTTACTCTACAACAGAATGAATGCGTCAAACTTCATTGGTCATTTTAATTATACTATAACTGTCGTGTCCTTATTACATCTCACGGTCTGCAAAGAATGATTTATGTAGAAGATTCACAAGTGTATGTGTCAATGAGTATTGATGAAAAGGATCAGACTATTGAAAAACTTGAATCATGTATAAGCTAATTCTCAATGACAACACAAACAGAATTGATGCATGTTTCGTCACGGTTCTGTACTGTCCCCCCTGTAACCACCGTTAAGATTAACGATTCATGTATATCTCCTGTTCACTCTGTTACATACCTAGGTGTTATTTTGATGACAAACTCACATTGATGCCTCGTGTAAATAACATATCTGCCGCTCTGCTTAGCTTCACACTCTATAAGAAAATTTAGCCAATTTGCAAATATCTTGATAAAAATTTGACTGAGACAATTATCTATGCTTTTGTCGTCTTATGCTGTATATTTGTACACTCATTTTGTTTCTTGTAAAGCGCATTGAGACCGTCGGTATCATGCATTATGTAAATAAGTATTTTTACAATCTCTATATTCAATATAAACTTTTGACAATGTGTTTAACTATAGATATCGATGACATAATTTACACCCTACAATATGTATTTTTCCCTTTACATTGTGCGTAAAACAATTGAGTTCCACCAAGGTGTGCTAATCATTCTTTATGTACAATCGGCTTATGTGAGGACTATGACCCGCTCCCAGTAGCACGATAGGAGAGTATAGTCAGGACGTAGATGGAGGACTTGGAAGAAACAGATTGTATTTGTTTTACAATTTGTAAATGTTAATATCACGTTGTCATGTAATTAGTTACCGTACTTACTTAGTTGTTAAGTTTATGAGTTAGTTATTTTAGTTACATAGTTTGGTAGGTAATCAATTACTAATTTGATAAGAAAAAAAGCTTAACCTGCTGCCATACGCAATATAGGTACAGTGGAGAAGTGATTATTAGTTACACGCTAGTTGCATTCCTTTCCACATGATACAAAACGTATAGTAGATTGCCAGATCTGAAAAACGCGGGTTGGCTTATTAATACTATATCGTGAATATAAAGCCTCCCTTATATGTAGTACATGATAAACAACGCAGTGTACTGTGAGTATGTATTAGATTCGAATAATACAGCGAGCACCATGTACCGTTCACTACGATTAAGGAAAGGTAATATTACATATACAAGTTGTAAGAGCCCCCTCAACTTTTCGCTGTTACTAAATAGTCTACGAAAATTTCAAAGTCAAACTTAATATTGTTAAAACTCAAAACGTTTTTAACATTAGCCTAGTATCACAAGGATGGGAGATACGCTGATCATTTTATGTCAGATCGTCAATAAAATGTGGACTCGGAATTCTCGTAAGCAATGTCGAATTTTACACAGTATGTTTCTTGTGCTTCATAGCATATATTTACACG
>JAIPMN010000123.1:49761-82497 GCA_020650975.1 Apostichopus californicus | reverse complement strand
CCAGTTCACAACTTGTCCCAAAATATCAATCTTGTCACACATTGGCACTGGGAGTTATTGCAGTTTTAATGTTTTCGGTTTTTGGACCATAACTGACCTTTGGTGACCTATGTGGGCACCAAAAACAATAGGGCACACCTTCTCCATATGGCGGATCTACAGTCCAAGTTTGGCCTCAATCCAACATTCCCTTATTGAGATAGAGCGTACCCAAGCAAGTGTCACAGACGCACACACACACACACACACATACAGACACACACACACACGCCAACCTGACTACATAGGTTCCTTTTGCTAAAGCAAGGAACCAAAAAGGGTTGGTTTGGATTCATAAAGTGAAGATGTTCCTGTAGTGTTGCCAATCCATCATACACTGTTTAGTTTAGTTTAGAGACCCAAGGATCAGGAGGAAGCCTTACAGTAGCTTAAGTGAGACCCAATCCATGTACACAATGTGCAAGTTGTAGCACATGTTATAGGCAAAGAGAATAAAAAAATTACATGCCTTTACTAATGTGATAAATAAAATATAATGAGAAAAATTATAAACACCATCAATATATATATACATATTCTGATTAAAACTGTCTGATCAGTCAAAACAAAAGAACCTTTTAATACCCCTATCCCTCTCCATCCTGAGCTATTTGTTACTTTCACTTTCTTGTCATTTTAAGGATAAAACTTACCCAAACAGACTGATGTTAACCTTTGCACTTTGGAGTTGACCCCTACCACCCTGTAGAGCCCTTGATCATCAAGACCTGTAAAAGAACAGAAACTTCAATTAAAACAGAAAAATTATAGTCATGGTAATTTCAATATTTTATTTCCAGACAATCATGTTGGAAATGTGAAGAAAATTTAATATTAACACTATCTCATACTGGTAATATTATTCCATTATTATTATTCTTATTATTATTATGATACCATCGGTATTGATATGGCCTCTAATGTGGGGATAACGGTAGCATTGTGTCACACTTTATGCAGGCATTATTTGTCACTGTTTAAATCATTACTTAAGGCAAAAAAATGAAAAATTGATATGTTGTAGACCAGTAAATATTACTGCTTTCTGTTCAGGTTACATTTTAATAACACTTTTCGTTTTTAAGAAATGACCCTGTAAACAGCTGAGGTTCGTCAATGGAAGTGGCTGGACTGGAGTCTACTGCACATATCATTAGGTTCCTCTGATGCAATGCAATTTAACTCAAAGGGGAACATAAGACTTTTATGGCCTCAAATTATACGTTTACAATTCAGTATCACTTTGTCGAGGACAAATGTCTTTGAACATTATCCAAGAAGGGTGCTCTGTTGTCAGGGCAAAATTTTAATTGGTAGTCCGGGACGACCAAATTTCTGTTTGAACAACCTTAGTTTTATGATCATTCAGTTCAGGAACAGTAAACACTGTTTTCTTGTGTGCGTGTGTGTGCATGTGTGTGTCATTTTCTTTCTGTATTTCTTCTCTTATTTGCTCTTTTCTTGTTCATCAATTCAGAAAACATTTGAAAGACACCTATATATAATTCATACAAAAAACAGGTAATCTTTTATTTAAAGCTACATTTGAAGGACCTGCTCTGTCTTAGTTTCTGTCACACTTTGCAAATGAGCAAACTAGTACTCCGCTAAAAATGTGCATAAATTGTCAGATTGGAAATAAAAGCTGCAAAACATCACATATTCAGGTACAGAACTGCGAGTGTAGACTACGATTTGTTTTCGACCAAATCAAAAGTACAATCGAAAGTCACAAATTATGTTATGGTGTGAAATTTACAAACTGTCAACAAGCACAACTGTTTAATGTGTGATAGGATGAACTCTAGCTACAAACAAAACAAAAAGTCATGTGAGTATGCAAGCATCGAGTGTGAAGAATAGAACTTTCTTCATTTTCCTGACACAATTTAAAACTCACCTCTACTTTCTATTGCTTCAATGCATTTTTGAATGAAGTGAAATCCAATGTCGTTCAGTAAATCTGTAGACGGGAAAAGTAAAAGTTAAAAAAAAAACAAATTAAAAAATCAGAGAGAAAATTTTAAGAAACTAAGAAGAAAAATGTAATAGAAAATTAAGTATTTTTGAGAACAAACACTCTTCACAGAAACATCATTAGTTTCCTTTTTTCCCACCATCTCTAGAAGGGGTCACCGCTATAGTTGTATTTTGTTTAATTTTACTACACTATCTTGTGGCTGCCTTCGCTAATGGGTATGTGTACTGGTGGAAGTACATTCATTACTCCGACGTACAGTACAGTGGCCTACAAGAGAGAACCAAGTACGATTGAGTTGATTCTAAATATCAGTAATTCATAGCCAACTTTTGATTTGCAAAGTATCTCTTTCTACCAATGTAAATGTTTGTATACGTATTTTCATGTTGCATATCAAGTACCAAAAAGTCTGGCATTTTGAAGACATTCTCTTTATGATTTTCCATTAAACTTAAAGTCTTAGAGGTATTACCATGACTTAATTACTCTGTGATTAGAATTACCTCCTTAACAACAGTGTGTGACCCATCCACCATTTACCTGTACAATTCATGTATGCCTCTATCTTCCTAATTACCTTATTAGTGTTACCCTTCTATGGACAAGTCAGAAAGTTTTGCTGTTTTGTTGGCTATTACCAACGAGGAAGGACTGCAGGGGCTTCCACGGTTGGTTCGCATCTTAGACGACCAATACACTAGTGTCAGCATTACACAATGAACTACTTAATTGTCCCAGACTCTTTGTTAAAACCCAACTTTTAAACGATCATTAACTTACTGTCATCTGTTTTCTTGATCTGGGCTGGGTTCAGATAGACCTAAAGATGATAAAAACAAAAAGGTATGAAAATCATACAAACTACTTTCACACAGAACAATTATAGTAATCTCAAGTTTTAATATCTTATGTTCATACATGAACGAAAACCAAATATATATATTTATATATATATTACGACCTTCCTTACCGGTTTGGAACCTCTGGACATACAATCAGCGTCTCTAGCCTAGTGGTTAGGGTGTCCACATATAAAGAGGGTGGCCTGGGTTCGAATCCCGGTGGAGGCTGGAAGTTTTTTCACTGTTCTGGATTTTCCAACTCACAACGATTTCAATTATGTATATATATATATATATGCTAACCAACTCGAAATCATTTGTGATTCCTAAAGCCGGATCTCGAAAGAGATACTTTGAACAGACTTTGTTAATGAAATGGAGGTAAATGACAAAGGCAAATGAATACATATATAATTCAATTCCCCTATTCAATTGAGGTACTACTCTTGATAAAGTACTCCTGTTGTTACACAAAGAGTAGCTCAGTCATAGGGATCAATTACACTTGTGGGGATAGGGTGGGGTAAGGGAAGAGGGTGGAAAGGGAGGTGGTGGCAGAACTGGATATGATTAGAGAATGGGAGAGGCTAGGGAGAAGGGGAGGGTCATGTGCATTGTGCTAGAAATGATATTTCAGTTTTAGATTGCCAATCATTTTCAATATCACTTGTAAAAATAGAGTTCAGATTGGGATGTCGGGAAAATACCTCTTCATTTTTGTCGTCATTCTTGCTTAACAGGATTAAACTTGTATTTCTACTTACAGGTTCTTTTCCACCCATGGAGAGCATCCACTGTGTCCTCTCATCATCTGTGATTGCCTGGAGAGTGATGACGTTGGGCCTGTCACAAACAAGATGGAGAAATCATTACTCTATACATTCATAAATCAAACAGAGAATATCTAGTTTAACTCAAACCAGACTGAATAAAAATACACAGCAACAAATTGTAGCACAAGATACAAACAGTATGCAACTCAATGACACATGATACAACAGTCAAAACATCCTTGATTGTGTTGTAACCTCCACAATCTCACTGCCTCATCCCCCTCCCTCCCTAAATCCCCCCCCCCCTCACACACCCACAATTCATGACTGTTTTGTCTTTAAATCGTGTCAAGTTTGTTCACATATCATAACACAGACACTTCACTATCTAAATTTTTTATTGAATTACAAATCGAAAAACATAATAGAGAAACCGCAACTTATTCAACCGTACATAATGCGTTCAATATGTGAAAATGGGTAGGTTCATCATTAACAAAAACATTGTTAATAATAATGAGAGGGATAACTACCCAATCTCAAAATAATATCCTTCCTTCCTGATGTGGATGAAACAGCAAGGTTCAACATTTCATACTCAGCAAACATTCACATGCCCAACCTAATCCTATATAGTTTCAGGCTGTGTTTTTCGAGAGGACAGAGAGATCTTTTTATCTGGAATACTTACTTTTCCATTACCGTGATATCAAAGCAGAACCGTTTATCAGTATCTGCCACCCTCCTGATGAGAAAAAAAACAAAAACATCAACCAGAGAAGAGAATATCTCAAACCTTGTCGATATTTCCATATGACGAAAAAATTGAATGTGTAGCGGTTAGAGCGTCCGCCCCACAATTCCTAGGTTCCTTGTTTCAAATCCTCCCTCAGGTAGCAGATTCCCATGACCTAGTCAAACTTTCTGCAGTGTTGCTGTAATAAGTCATCCGAGGAATCGGTGCGGTTTCCACATTTAGAAACAGATTATCCAAACAACTTCATTCACCATGGCAGCAGCAGTACAGTGATAATGAATGGGCATGGGGGGGGCCTTCAACTTCCTTTGAGAAAGCAGTCAGATGCTGGGGTACTCTAGTCCTCGTAAGATAAAATGGTATGACTTTGTCTTTCATTGCATTTCACACATATTGTGTCTTTGGTCGTAAGAATGTCCGATTAGAACCTACTTTTCCAACATACTCTAAACGGACAGATGGCTGAATGGCCAGTAACCAGAGTAAACGTTACATTTATACATACCTTGTGCAAGAAGTGACAGTAAGATGTTCATCACCAGTCTAGGAACAAAATAAAACAACCAAAAATAAAACTATGAAAATTGAATTTTTAAAAAGAAAATTATAATTATAATAGCGTAAGTGCAATGTAACTATGTTCACACACATCAAATCAAACGTTCTACGAGCACCGCATAGCTAATCACACTTGAAAATGTTGACCCATTGTTATATTTATTTGAAGTCGTTTAGAATAGTCTATTTCATGGAGAGAGTTTGGTCAAACTTTACATATGCTTTAAGATTGATATATCTAATCTATCATCCTTGCAAGAGAAACATGGAAATAAATAAGAAATTTTCCAATAAAGCAAATCAAAATTTGATAACATTAAACAGACTAAATAACTGAAAATACATTTTCAAAAATGGAGAACATTGTTTAAGTGTTGCAAAGGCTGATGTAAGTTAATTGTTAGTATTATTTGCTCTCATCTACATATTCCCAATCACCATTATTTACAAACAATTAAACACAGAAAAGTAACTAGCTACTGAAGTGCAAAAGGTTATATAGAAAACAACATACAAATTTTTTCATGCTAGTGGCCAAACCAGGGATCTGAAACATGCAAAAGTGTATACACATATAAAACTATTAAGTCATTAACGTAAAACATAAAATGATACATTTCTTTCACAAACTACATTCACTACTGTATATATACAATACCAGTTCAATTGGAAATTTGGAATAAGAAGGAAGGGCATTGACCGGAGGGGTTTTCGGCCATAGAGGGTGCACAGTGCTAAAAGGTGACCAGTTCATTCTGGACACGGTATAACGACAGTGCTAAGGTTGTGGGGAGACAGGTGAGCGAGGAGCGAAGTAAATATCATGTGAACATGAAATGATACATATCTTCCACGAATTGCATGTCACCAGTGTATATAACCATACCTCTTCAACTGGAAATTTTTAAAGAATTCTATTCTCAACCCTTTCTAGTTTAATTAAACGAGGGCAGCATGTCTTGGTTCTACATTGGAATTATTGGGCGCTGATATCTGAGCATGAATATCACAAAGCTGATATGACACAAATTCCACAGAGGAGAAAGATGAACACCAAACTAGAAGGCAGCTACTGCCAGCCATTTACAATGGTGGCTTGACTACGATGGTGACATCATTCTGTGTCACGTGGGAATAGTATAAGGGGGGGGGGGAGGTGCTTGGGAGGATGAGGGGAAAAACTGTGGCTACCAAAGTTTGCATGAGTGATGTTAGATGATTTTACTAGCTGACAGAGATGGGTCAGTTATTAGTAATGAATGATGTTATTATGAGTGATGTCAAATTATTATATTAAATGAAACAGACTATTAACTGGTTACAAGAAAATACAAAACATAAAATACTAAAATCTGCTGATTATTTGCTACCATGTTTCTTGAAAAACTTTCAAGTTTCAAGTGTTGGAGGATATCAAATTTATATCCACAATTTGAATGTGACAAAAAAACAATTGAATCAAGATTCCACACATTGCAAGTTGGTAAAACGCCTTGGAAATATATAAATGGAGAAAACAGTGTGTGCTACAGCAATAACCTCACACATGCCAACAAGCTTTGTAGTGACATAAGTCACAACACATACCTAGTCAGTTTGAATTTAATCAATAGTCACATTCAAACTGGTCATGAAACATGAAAACATTCAGTGATCAGGACAAGCAACACAGGAAACACAAGATTCTCATACTTATCAAACTGGATCAATTAAAAACACAGAGAACAGTTACCACCAGAACATCTAACTCACACAGTATAGTCTTATGATTATGAACTAGAAGTACTTACACTCTTTGGGAGTGTCTGTACATAGGCACTCATCCTTAATGTTTTGGTATCTTTGGTGTACTGACAGTAACATTTCGTCCACGCTGAACCAAGGGCACCTGTAGAACAACAACAGAGCTAAGAATAAGTTCAAGCACTTTTAAAATGTCTTACTTTGAAGTCTTCAGATAAAAGGAAAACTTCAATACATGATCAACCCTTGTAGGATGTTTAGAACAAATTATGTGAGTTAAACTTATAGTGTATTAGATGGCAAGAAAGGGAGGTTTGGTGGGGGGAGGGGGAGGGGAGGTGGAGGGGAGAGGGGGAGGGGAGAGAGTGGGAAGGGGGAGAGAGGGGAAGGGGGAGGTGGAGGGGAGAGGGGAAGGGGAAGGGGAGGCTATGTAGTGGCAATAATTCTGTCCTCAATGAGAGATATAATGGGCTGGATTAGGAATGTCACACTAAGGCCATGTGCTTTATTTGCCAACATCATGAATGAACACCTGTTCATATCAGGCTTTCTCTTTCGATAAGTCACTTTCACTGTCACCTCCGGCTCTGGTGGCTACGAGTTGGCATCTCTTCTGATGGAGGGAGAGGAAATCCTCAGGCTCTAGTTACTTTCCATATTCTAAAGGAGTTGACTCTAGTTTAACTGCAGTTCAGCAGAGGTAGATACAGTCAATGCTCATGTTGTAGCTGAAAGGCATATTTATTTAATAAAAGCCAACTATTTCAATTCATTCTTGAGTTCATCTTTATAGCCTATTTGAAAGGGGAACTTGATAAGGTAGAGTGGATGGCAAGTATTTATACAAACCAATATTCTTGAATTGTGAAACCATTAAATATAAGTGTGTACACAGTACTTCTCTTTTTGCATAAACTAAAACAGTTTTCTTTTCCAGGAATTTAATCAACATTCTGTCCCCATTTTCCCCGGCTTGTTAAGATCATGCCAGTCTTAACAACAAAAGTTCCAATGTAAGTTACAAGGTTAAAACCAGTTTGGCTGTAACAAGCTCATATAAGTCCAAACACTAGAGACTGAGATCAACTCCAGGAGATCACAGATTGAGATAACAACGGCCGAGGATAATGTTCCTTTGAGAGTAACTTACGTTTTTCTTGAACATAGAGGTAGCCCTCTTGAACGTCTTTCTGTTTTTTGTTCTCGTATGGCTTCTACATAACGAAGAAAGAGGAGGGGGAAAAAATAGAAACAAATTATACTGAAATATAAAAAGGGATGTGAATTGAGTGGTTGGAGGGGAAGAGGGGGGAGGGGGTTGGATAGGGAGTTTAGGTTTCACAACCCCACTTAAACATTTATAATCATGAAATAATCAAGAAATATGGCTGATATTTTTAAAAATATTACTTTTTAAACTCAAAAAGGATTCTATGGTCACTGCAAAAACAGCATAACAAACAAGGAAAGTGCATTAATAAATATGCTCCTGATAGTTCCTTCTAACATCCCTGATAATGCCTTTACCTCTAACATCTTATGCATCAGCATTTCGCCCTCCTCTCTCGTATTTTCAAAACCGGCTCTGATCTGCAAAGCGAAAGAAAAAAGAACGTCACCATCGAGAAACAAGAAACATGGAGAGGGCAAAGGGTGCAAAAGACAATGGTGGAGTGGTAGGTTGAGAGATAAGGGCGGCCTATCACGATCGGTTTCACTTCAATCTTCAGAAACTATCGGAAACAATGTACACAATAGGATAATTTGAAACACATTTTTCTGAGAGAACTAACAACAGTTTCTGAAGACCTGCCAGTCTCTGTTTCTTTGCACTGTGTAGTCCTATGCAACCAATGCCCCTGGAAATGCTATTCTCCCTCCCTCCCACCCCCTGCCCCCCCCCCCATCCCTCCTTCACTGCCACTGCTCACCCACCAACTCCCAAACTCTTCTTCCCCTCCCACTTGCTGCACTTTCCATTTTCTACCTTCTTAAGTCAAGTTACCAAAAACAGTTCCCTTTATAAACTCTTGTTTTGATAACTTATGTTTTTCTACTGTGTACCTTGCTCCCTCAGTGCTTCTGAGCAGTTTCAAACTAGATAAAAGCCCTATACAAATTCATATTTATTAATATTATTGTTGTACCACATTTGAGCAAAGCTCTTGCCAGGATCTATGTAAATCAATGCATAACTAATATACGCAATGTTGCCTACAATGGTTAACACTCTATGTTATTCTTTCTTGTGCTGTGCCTTTAAAAAAATGTTGAATCACTGCCAACAACAGGGAGGGAAAAAATTATAGCTACTGAAAATATAACAAACTTTCCTACAAAGTTTTGTAACAGCTGACCTAAATTAGAACCTATTCGTAACAGGTCAGGAACTGCCATTTCCTTCCTAAATGTTCATGCAGCTTAAAGCAAAAACTGGTAGATTTCAGTTTTAAGATTAAATATTGCTATGCTTGCACACTTATGATCATGTCCACTAGTTTTTCACTCAAGGGCTTTAGTACATTAATTCTGTGTATGGTATACATCATACTTTAGTGATAGTTTCTCCAACCCAAAAACTGCTGCAATTAGAAATAAATAACTCTTCACGAATTGAGAGCAACAACTTTCTTTACATGGAAAATAAGAACAGCCCTACATAAAAGTCAGCTATGAAACTGTTCCAGGGCTAAAATTTCATTTTGACAAGCATTCTAAGAACAGCTCTTTTTTTTAGTTCTTGGAAATAAATCAGTTGTGGCTCTCATGCAAGACGAATACTTTTTTAGAACACTTGTAGAAATTCCAAACATGGGTTCATTTCCCAATTGCCCCTCCACCCTCCTCCATCTCCATTCCTCCCTCCCTCCAAATAAAGAAACAGAAATGTTATACAACTGGCAATACCAGTGTTCCTCGTTGCATCAAATCTTATTAATATTGCAGAAAACCTGCCACGTTGTCGTTAAATTAAATCCTGACTCGTGCTTTATACATGTATCTTTGTACAACCAACCATATTATGAGGACGTGTATCTGTGTTTTGGAAACTTTCCGTCAATTTGCATATCAAACAAATAAAAATAGGGACTTGCTGGTAGCTAACTAAATGAAAGATTCCTACTGGCTGACAACCACAGGAATTTTGACATAGTTTAACAACCTCTTTATCTCCAAGCTTGTGTATCTTTAGACTCTTTGTTTGTTTGTTTGTTTCTGGTTTGGTTTCTTTTCTTCTTCTGATTTTTTTGTTGTGTTTGTTTGCTAATCATGACTCACCTTATATGTATTTTTACGTAAACATTATCTGATAGAAAACGAAACTAGACAATATCGCTTCCTCTGGTTAATAACTCACCGTTTGCAGTTTCAACTGTAAGTCTGTCATGTACGGTTTGAATTCTGCTGATACTTCGTGCCCTGAGGAGAACAAAAATCACGATGTTTATTATCTGAATGTGTATCTTTTCTTTCTTGTCTCCATCCCTTGTCCACTAATCCCCTTACATCCATCTCTTTGTGTTCACCATGCTCATTAACCTGTCTGTATTCTGTGCGTGTTTTTGTCCCTTCTGTTACTGTTACTTGTCATTTAGTAGCCTTTGAAGAAGATCCTGCTAGGATCGAAACGTCAGGCCAACTTACTTTTACACATATCTGAAAGTGTGATAGGTATGTCAAAAATGATGTTCACTTTGATTGTGAGCATTCACTCCATTTCTAATTTATTTAATACAAACAAATAAACAACAATAAACAAAAAAGTAATGAAGGTGCACGTACGGAGAATAAAGAAGCAAATTTTTTTTTATTTTATTTTATCATCAAAAAGGACACCTTGATTAACATTCTCTCACTTTCAATAGTATATAATTTAAATTTGTATGAGCTGATTTTATCAAGGATAGCAAACTTAATAAAATGTCATTTCTTGTTTAATTCTGCTTTTTATAAATAGTTTAGTTCAATACCTTAACAGGATTTGTTCTAAGAACACCTCCAGGATTTCCTTCTCACTGCTAATCCTATCCTAGTTTACCCACTACCTTGTTGTGACATTATGTGATAATTTCACGGACAGTTTCAAATTTATCTTGACATGAAATGGTACAAAATTGAACTAAATATAAATCATTTCTTGAATTTAAGCTGTTCATCAACAGAGATGTGCTCTTCATATTAGATGACCTTAAAGCACGACTGTAGGCAGAATCTTAGTCTTGAAATGTCAAAGTCAAAGCCAAAAAAAAAAAAAAAAACATTTGAAAGTTACAGTAGTAATGTTTCTATGATTATGCCTATACCAATTTTAAAGGTATTCAGCTTCAAAATATGCTTAACCCCTGGAATGATCCTTTAATGCTAAATTGATGATTATGTTAGATGCTCTGTGGCTACCTACATGTTAATCCAATGTTTAATAAATTATAATAATTCAAAGTGTGCACTTTTTTATTTCATGTAAACAACAGTATCACCATTAGATGACATTCAACACCATTTTGTCATTGACAAATTTGTAAGGCATTGTAAACATGTTACTTGAGGCTCATAAAAGTTTTACATTTTCATATTTTAGTTTTTTGTGTTACATCTGAGGCCGGTATGTCGATTAGACTATGGTAGTCTCGTCGCTTTAACTGACCTAAACCCATTCTCTATCATTGCTGCATTTCTTGAAAAGTAAAACAGCAAAAAGTGCACAATAGAGCTTCGAAGTGATAATAAATGGCTAGTGCTTGCTAAATATTTACTGAAACAAAAACTTTCCGAACCTTGCACCAGCTATCAAACCCCTTTTTTCTATTGTAGAATTCCATACTCAATCATGAGAATATGGTGATTGTATATATAAAGTAATGCTAAACTGAATTCCTACTGGAAGCAAGTTTTTTATCTCTTTGCTTCACTAGAGAGAGAGAGTGTCTCTTTAAAGCTCTTTTTTTTTAACAAGTTCCTCTGGTATCTGTGTATAAATAAATAACGTAAGTTTCAATGGGTTCTTTGTGTATTGACTTTCAAACCAAGTGAGACAATAAAATATGAGTTTACAACAAAACCGGATCTCATGATGTAACACAAACATGTTGTTTCCATGACAATAAGGTTACGAGTACTTTAATGATACTGTTGTTTGCAAAGTACTAGCTTCGTGATAGTAGATCTATGTAAGACCTAAGATAAACTTAAATTCAATCGTGCATGAAGACTGACTGAACCGCTAATATAATGCTTTACCTATTTACCTATTTTAGGTAGTTTTACCTATTTTTAATGTCCAAAGCACAAAAACCATTGTACTATAGATCAAAACTGTGTCCTGCATAGGACATTCACTATCATTATTTAGGTCTACAAAATTCTAATTATTTCAGTAACTGATAAATTTTTTTGTAGAATTTGAGCAAAGTGTTTTTTATACCGTTAGTGCCATCAAGTTTCAAAGCTTTAAACTTACAAAAATGATATATTCTTCTCACAGAAGGACTTCAATTCTTTCTTTGTTTGTATCTTTTTGTAATAAGTACCCTAACTATTAATATAAATATGACTTCAGAAGCAAACCATGCTGTGTTTGAATTAAGTTCCTTCAAGCAATCAAACCATTTCTAGAAAACTTTTCAATATCTTAAGAAAGAGAATGTGTGTGACTTTCTTGTCTTTTAGGAAGAAGTACTGTATACCTCCACCAGTTCCACCTGCATGTGCTCTCTCCTTTAACCATATTTACATATCTAGATCAATAAATTGGTCAACGATATAGTTATCATCTTTTCTAAAGTCCCCTTCAAAATTTCTGAACAGTATTTTAAACGTTTGCTAGTTATTACTTAGTCAGATTTATTAAATTGACAGACACTTGCAAACTCCAGTTCAACCAAGGCTGCATTTCAACCTCCATCTTGTTCCGTGTTTATGACGTTAATGGAATAAAACTAACATATCTTGATCTTTACAACACCTTAATCAATCACTTAATTATAAAAATCAATGAAATATCCATGAAAAATTTCATTCATGGTCTGTAAGAAATGACATTCAGTAGATTGGAAGCAGAATCACAAACATCATGGGAACTAGGTTCAAAGGGCATGGATATAAAGATGGATGAAATGTTTCTTTGTTTGTCACTGGTTTCAAAACTCTGGTTCAATAATAAAAAGTTTTGAAAAGGGATACTGAAATGTCCTCTTCTATGCAGTCAACATTTGCACTTTATTAATAAAACTGATTAGTGTACATTTACACCGTAAAGTATCAGTACAATCCAACAGCCAATGGCAGTACAGTATGTGTTTTAAAGATTGGGGGGGGGGGAAGAAAAAAAGGGGAAAAAAACGGTAACAGATGCCAACCAAGTGTTTGCATGTATAGTAGATGTAGCATAGACAATGACGAGGGGTGGATTGTACTGTTACGCCTACACAGAGTATTGTTCAGCGTCTGCACATAAATAGTTTGGTTTTTGGGTTGTGTAAAGCTTAAATGCCATTGTATAGTCCAAGAGTGGAACAATGTCTCAAAAATGGCGACAGCTGAAATTTTTCGAAAAAATAGTCTGCTTTAAAGGGGTACTCCTATTCAAAATCTTCATTGCATTTGTATTGACAGGATTTCAGTGGCATGGAGAACAATGTAACCGGTTGTCTATTAACCGGTATACTACACAAAGGAACTTTTATTATAAGGAACTGCAGAGTCAGAATAAGTTAACAGTAGTAATTACAACACAAAACTACTAAAGCATCGTGTCAGTCACAGATTTCCCCAAAAACTATATATATTTATAGTATTGCTGAAATTTTACATCTCATATTCCATTCTTTTTCTTTCAACCACAAAACATTATACATAGCAGGTAATTACTTCATTCAAGTCTTAACTTCTCATCAACAAAATGGTTGACCTTCTGGGCTTATTTTTCCTTCTGTTTCATGACAACTTAGCTAATCAGCAGGCGACCTACCTTGCTATGGGATTTAAGTATAAAATATTTGCTGAATTATTATCTTATTACAGTGCCCTGCCCAACCCCACCCTCCTCCGTCAAGCAGCTGGATGCATTTCCATTTACATTATTCCATTCCCCCCCCCCCCCCTCAGTATCATATTCACTCAATGACTCATTCTTTTTAACATAACACATATGAGTGAGACTGATTTACTTTGAATCTCAGTCTATCTAGAATGTCTGAACTAACTATAAATCTCATCAGTTTTCCCAGCTCTGTTTAAAGAGTCATTTCTCAAACACATCCAAACTGTTATAGAAATACAACCTTAACTGATAGCAGTGGCTTTTAATGATCTACAACATAAACTAAAACACTAAAACTAAGTTTGTGCCTAATTTTCATCCTTTTAACATTGTGTCCTAGTCTAATAAATACATCATAAAAAAACTTACCCTTGTGGAATATTTAAACAAACTGTGATAAGTTTTACCTGTCTGTGGACTCTCTTTCACAATGTGCACGCAGAACCAAGTTAATCCCGACTCACAGGAGTTTCTCGAAAAGAATACCCCAAGGTTTACAAGGTCTGACTTTAAGTCAGGTATAGTAAAAACAGACTGTTATCATAATAACTTACTAATAGCATGAGAATATTTTTATGAGATTTAAAGAAAGTACCAGGTTGTGACAGTTGTTGTTGAAAGTTTAAAAGAGGAAAAGTCCTGCTTGTCATAAAACAGTATCATGATACAAAAATAACACAACACAGGACATAATACTTGGCTATGCTATGCACAAGAAAAACATTCTCTCTATAATTACACTCATATTTCCTGTGTTGTGCCGGATAATATTTTAATAACCTAATCAACGGATATAATTAAAACTCAAGAAATGTCTTATCTCAATATTTAACTCCGATTGATGCAAATGTGAATAAACACATGACCTGTAAATTTTGAAATTCAACCAAAACTGTCAAATATGACAAAAGAGATAAGAATCAATCAGGATTATGAGAGGTACATAGCATGAGAAGAAATTAAAGAAAATATACCCGAATGAAAGGATACTTCATCGGGCTGCACAAAGAACAAATTCCTAATTCCAACTAGGTGAAAAAGGCCTCAAAATACACAGTTCTGAACGAATTGTAGATGGGATTAAATCCACACACAAAATGAACTTCTAGGTACTTTGGGTTGTAGAATGAGAAGGAAGGGCATTGACCGGAGAGGTCCAGGCAAAGAGGGCGCACAGTGTTAAAAGGTTACCAGTTAGTTCTAGGCATGGTAGAACCAGTCAAAAGTTTATGGGGAGACAGGTAAGTGAGGAGGAGCAAAGTAAAAAATTAAGTTACCTTGGTGATAAAACGTAAGCCAGCTATACATGAAGCCGAGAAGCTGCGAATGAAGAAAGATCAGATTAAATTTTGAAACACTTACCAGTATAAAAGTGTTTTCAATACCTTTTTTTTTTATATACACATACTTACTACAAACTCACATGGGATGTGTAGAAACACTGCTATAAAGCTTTCCACTCATGTGCCAATTTGATCACTTGCATATTAACAGAATGTTATACAGTACGAGTAGGAATAATTCATTTTTATCATATCGGGGGAGGAGGAGGGTTAGGGGGAGGCACTTCTTGTGTAACACCAGGTCTGTATAGACTGAAGGGATAACACTGATCTTACAAGACAATACTGCATCTTTCCTGCGATCTTCAAGGGCTAACCTCCCCAGGGGCAAAGCTTTTTAGGGGCCCATATTTTTCTCGGGAGGGGGGAGCAGCCAGATCACTGCGCGAACTTGTTTTCTAAAACATTGGGGGGCAGACAAATATGTTGGGGTGTGGAGAGGAGCCTGGGAATGCATTAACCTGTATTTTCTTCAAGACAAGGTCCTAGAAAGACACATAAAAAACAGATTTATGGCATTTTACACAAGAATGGATCAATGAAAGTAACTTGCAATTACCTGGTTTCTTTGTTCCCACAAAGAGATTATTTTTTACACATGTATGTACAAAGCGACACAGTTTGTAGGTCGTTAATTTTACGACACTACTTTTTGTTGTTGTTGTTCCTCGCAAAACAAATTGAACAAAGACACTAAGTCCTAGTTCTGTCAGGTAATGCACACCATTAATTTATCAAACAATCAAACTGGTGAATCATATGACAACAAAAATTCCACAAATTTTGTTTTCTCTTTCACAAGTTTTCTTTGTTTGTTTTCTTGATGCTACTCACAAACAATTCTGACCAAGACACACTTCCCATACAGTAAATGCTTTACCTGAACATCAAAGAATCACAGAATCAATTTGGAGAATATTGTGACCAATTGCAGGCAGAAATTCCACAAATTTTGGAAACTCTTCGTAATTTTTTTTTTTTTTTTTTTGCTTTCTTCAACTTGTACTCCCTTTCCTCCTAAATCGTGTAGAATGAGCCGGCATGCTAAACGTTATCCATCAATGTTTTATGCAAAATGGTCTCTTACGATACCACGCATCTTTTCATTCATTCTTAAAGCCGATGATGAACCTTAAGAAGAAAATGCTTGAAGGCAGCCTATTCATTGTCACAATTAATTTCAGAGAAAGGAAATGGTAGGAACAGCTGCTGCACAAGGGTAGCGTACAAAACGGCTTTGTGTACAGTATATGTATGCATTACGTGTGTAGAGAGAAAGGTACAAAGACTAAGAATTGAATATAAAATGTGTTTAAATATTAGTTCAGTTTTTAGCAAAAATGAGTTGAAAGTTTATCTTGCTGTTCAATGGGGGATGTAACAAGTCGTGGTTGGTGATAATATCCCCTTTGGGAAAGTTTCCTGTTTTGAACAGAAAGCTGTGTCACGTATGGGCTAATATCTGCGTCATGAATGGACTAATCGAATGACACAATTGGTTGCCGACAGAAGTAACACCAGATGGAGGGTTGTCAATGTGACCAAACCCTCACCTACATTTCAAAAGTTCCTTTTAAAAGGAGTAATTAATTACTAAGGTTACTAAGGTTTACTCAGTAGTTTGTAAAAGAAGATATTAAATTAGTTCACGACCAAAATAGTTCTGCGTTGACTTACTGTCTCGACAAACTCAAATTTCTTCTTCTCCTGAACTTCCTGCAGCTTGAAAACATAAGTGAGTGAATCTCGGTGAAACTGCCGTCGCTCCATCTCTAGGCCGGCATCCGCCTACACAAGAAAGAAGAAAAATGAAAAGAAACAAGCATATCAGAAACATGAAAATAAATTTTGTCTACTGAAAATTTACCAACACATCTAAAAAGCAAAATGTTTTTTTTAAAGACATTGACTGAGTCTGGTCGTTACAATTATTAAGTTTTTTCGTTTTTGTTTTGTCCATTTTTGTTTTCTCTCTTTTTCTGGCTTGTCAGCATTACATATATGTTAAGCAATGCCAAACAACTAAAAGTTTCTTTTAACACAATTTTGCTGTTTTCAGAAATGCTTCATTTCCACCATGAGAAATATGCCAGCGGACATGTGTGTATATTAGGGTAGGTTCATAAACTACACTGGAGCCAGAACTGTTCTGAAACAAGTCCAACCAGCTGCTGTTTTCCATCTTTTCCAATCTGAACATTTTTCCAATGTACCTTACCTGTTGCATTGATCATACCTTTATTCCCCCCAAAGTTCCCCAGTGTCATGAGTCATACAAATTGCTGTTGCTACACATGATCCACACGCACACGCACTTGTGAGAATTCATGAAACTCTGGGGATTTATCCGCAAATGTCATTTTACCGTCCATTGCCAAGTCCAACAAATTGCTGTTTTCCATCTTTTCCAATCTGAACATTTTTCCAATGTACCCTTACCTGTTGCATTGATCATACCTGTATTCCCCCAAAGTTCCCCAGTTTCATGAGTCATACAATTGCTGTTGCTACACATGATCCACACACACGCACGCACTTGTGAGAATTCATGATACTCTGGAGATTTATCCGCAAATGTCATTTTACCGTCCATTTCAAGATTTGACTTAACTGGTGTTTATCATCGCGAAATCAACGGCGAGTTTGTGTGTTCGACACTGTGTCATAAGGTGGGGTCTAGACTGTAGTAGATACTTGATCCTTCTGCAGCCCGAGTGGACGGCAGACATATTAGTAGATTATAGTAGATACTTGATCCTTCTGCAGCCCTAGTGGACAGCAGGCATAATAGTAGACTATAGTAGATACTTGATCCTTCTGCAGCCTGACTGGACGGCAGACATATTAGTAGATTATAGTAGATACTTGATCCTTCTGCAGCCCTAGTGGACAGCAGACATATTAGTAGATTATAGTAGATACTTGATCCTTCTGCAGCCCGAGTGGACAGCAGGCATAATAGTAGATTATAGTAGATACTTGATCCTTCTGCAGCCTGACTGGACGGCAGACTTATTAGTAGATTATAGTAGATACTTGATCCTTCTGCAGCCCGAGTGGACAGCAGGCATAATTAGTAGATTATAGTAGACTTGATCCTTCTGCAGCCCGACTGGACGGCAGAATTAGTAGATTATAGTAGATACTTGATCCTTCTGCAGCCCGAGCGGACAGCAGACATAATAGACACTATCTAATGTACAACAAATCCCAAGTACTGTACATAGCACACAGAGTACAGTAAATCTTTCTCCAACTATGGATGAAAAGCAAGTTTGTTTTTTTATAACATCCAATTATTTTATTTTTGGAACTGAATTAATAGAATGCAGTACATTTATTAGGATAGAAATGAAAACAAAAAAATTAACTGATAAATATTTCCAATGAGAGAAGAAAAGGAGGAACACAATAGCTATCAATATTATTATATCCATTGCAAAAATAATTTAATTTTTTTTGCATTTTTTCAAATTCACACCTTTAAGTTAAAAAAAAAATCTATAAGCTGATTGATCAGGAGTATCTCATAGTTCCTGACTTTCTCAATGGGGTGTGTGTGTTGACTCATGACCAATGCATGTTTAAATTCTTGCATTGTTGGATAGACTTTTTAATAAAAGACAGAATAAGAAACATCCTGTGATTATCAATCCCATTTTTATTGTGCAATGGATAATGGTCATCAAATGCTGCACTCTATGAAGTTGTACCAAAAGAAGAAAATCCTCTTGAAGAGCCAATTATTGTTACACCCTTTTGTTGTAAATTCCTACTCTTCTTCATTACTTCATATGACCAAAAGCACTCTATGAAAGTCAAGTAGTACGGAGAAAATGATTCGTCGATCTTGAAAAGCTGATTATTCTTACAACCTTTAAGCCCATTCCTTTCTTCTTCATTTTCATTTCTTCATATGACTAACAAAAATCTACAAAAACAAAATCTGTCCAAATCCCTTCACCCTCCCTCTTCACATTAACACAGTAACAAAGGAAAAATGATCAATATAACCCCCCCCCCCCAATAAAAAAACTCATTCACCCTCTAAAAATGACTTAATTCATTACATCAGGCAGTTTCACATGCTATGATTCATTCAAACCTTTGAATATATACCTGTATAAACTATTAACTCCTTATGACAACTTTTGCTCCTATGACCTCCTTTTCTTTCCTTTTTTTTACAGTGTGTTATCCTAAAGTTGTCTCTCCTTTCCGGCTTGTTTTTACTCTTTCTTTTTCTTTGGACACTCATTCTAGACACAATCCAACCACCTTGACCTTCCAGCTCGGTAGTCCTCCTCCTCACCACCGGCATGAATGATAAATCCGGGAAGGTTTATTTCCCTCGAGGATCGACTCGGGATTTAATTATTCACGGAGGCAGTGGCAACATTCCACTCTAAAACGTGGTCAAGTCTCGGTTTCCACGGCAGCAGAGGCAGCAACGTGGAAGAGTCTTCTCAACATATATACATCGGTACTATAGTCTTGTCATTGTGTTGCTAAAGAAAACCCCTCGGGGAGGATTGGGTGGCTTGTTCCTATGACTCAAAATTTGTATTTTCTACTTGTGTTGACAAACACACACGCATACGCAAACAATTGTGAGAATTCATCAAACTCTGAAGATCTAATTCACAGACGTAATTTAACTGCCCACATAAAGACTCTGAATTAAACTGGCCGTGTTTATGATCCCAAAATCAAAGGCGTGTTACTATTGTGTGTTCCACGCTGTGTTTTACATGGAGGTCTTGATTGTACATCAGCTCTATAACTTTAAATCATTTCAACAAACTATACAGAGATCTGCTTAAAACAGAGATCTTGTACACCCTCAGTATCAAAGTTGAGATCAGTGAAATATTGATAAATGGCTTTGTCACTTCATAAATTTCATAATCACAATAAACATGTTTTAAAGAGATTTGAGTGAAAGACACAAATCATACTTTCTCTTTTTATAACTTCAATTATATTGAAGTTTCAAGAACCTGAAACTTTTACTTTGTACAAAATCATCCCTTGTTTTCCTTTTTCCCCAACTTCAGAATAAATTCACTATAACTGCCCATTTTTTTCAATTTAAGAGAACATCCTACTGTACTCCTACATTGGGTTCTAACTAAAACTCTTAGAGTTTCAAGTTCTTAAATATTCTTACTTATGTTACAAGGTATATGCACATCACCCATCCCTCACACCCATCCCCACCCTCACACCTACTGCCCTTGATTTGTCCACTGGCTACATTCCCTCACTCACCCTGCACCCACCCTTTTTCATCCCCACCCATCCTTTTTCACCCCCACCCATCCTTTTTCACCCCACCCATCCTTTTGCACCCCCACCCATCCATTTGCACCCCCACCCATCCTTTCTACACTTCCCCAAGCCATCCTATTGGGCATTCCCTGCCAATTTCACATTCTGATGTGCTTATATTTATATTTAGTATTTTAAAAAAAGAATCTACCTCTTGGAGTGATGTGTCTCTCTTCTTGGTAGATAGGTTGACGTGGGTATCCAAAGATTTACAAAATTTCTCTGTCTGCTTGTCAAATGTCTTTTTGTGTTCCTGTGATAGGTTAAAGAAAAGAAAAAGACAAACTGTTTCAAAAGGGTTTTAACCATAGATACAATAGTGTAATTTGAAAGTAGCTGCTAATACCCTCCCAGTACTATTAGAACTTTAAATAGATCTATGCTTAGACTTAACAGATCGAGTTCCACTAGTCTGTTTTTTAAATAGAGAAACATGAGTACACATCCCAAACTTTTACTGGTTTGGAAATTTACAAGCAAATTATCTGTCACACAACAATAAGTACTGACAGTCTTCTCTGTCTAAGAGTGTACTAGGTAATGTTTAAAATTGTGCCGCCCTGGCGACCTGTGCTGGTCATGTCGAGGTAGAGGTCATGACCCCTTCTTCTCACCCTCCCATTCAAAATGTCTGCATTTCTCTCAGTGGACTAATAGGTCATCAGTATTTCCCCCCTCCCCCCGCCCCCCCCCCCCAAATATGCTAGAAAGTCTTCTAATGGTCACTGACACTAATACTTCAACAAACATAATTTGGCTGCAACTCTCAAAAGGCATTTTACCTCGCTGAGATACATAAATGTCTCGGTGAGCACTCCTCAATGTCTGGGAATATTGTAGAGAGCCAGAACCTCAAGGAAAGTGCTTCTGAAAACTTTGAGCATTTTTTCTAGCAGGTTACATTTGTAGGTGCATGATACTATTGATCTTTGACATTATTAGTTTTAATCTACTTTTCTGAATTCCCTCAAGATGTCCACTCAGGGAATAGTTTATCATGTATCGCATTGCAAAATGCTACGCTAAATGGGCAAACTGCTTTGCAAGGGCACAAAAAGTATGCAAAGTTGAGGAGGGCCTTCAAAAATGCTTGTACACAAAATTTGAACACTACATTACTATATTCCCTGCCACTGGTTTATAAAGTCTAAGAGTACCTATAATTATGGGCCTGATAGGCTATCTATCCTCTGATAGGCTATTTATAAATCCTTTCTGCTTTGTGACGTTTTATGGGTGGTAGAGCAAGACTGCTAATATTGCGTGAGTAAATTCTAATCATTTCAATTCTCTTGGAAAGACCCAATTTTGGGGCTTTAGATGACTTCATTGTTATCATCAGATGTCCCAACGAACAAAACCTCCAAATTATGTTAAAGTCAGATCTTAGTAAGGATCAACTCTTAAAGTTTTGTTTACATTTCCATAATTTATTTCACCTTTCATTATACTGTATTTATTCAGAAAATATAAAAGTGGAACCCTTCACCTCGCACTTGAAACCTTCGAAAGTATAGCAACAAAACTTTTCCCCAAATAACACCTACACTTTTCCTTTTTTTTTTTGGTTATTTCTTTTTCAGCCTCTTTTTGTCATTTTCTATATATATTAAACCAACTACAACACATATTCCATAAATAAAAACGATTAAAAGCTGATTCTAATGACCAGTACATACATACTTAACATAAATTACATTCACTCCTTTCAACCATTTTTGCTGTGCACTATTCTCACGTCTAGTCACCGCCTACTAGATCATAAAACATTGATCTCTGAGTCTAAAAATGTCAACACAAAGTCCTCATATATCCAGGTTGCAGTACATATTGATGCACAATAAGCTTAGAAGCAATTCTCCATGAATTACAAAAAGGCAGTGACAGTGATGTAGCAGCATATATATATGCATGCACTGTTCAAATAGAGGCCAGTACGAATGAACTAATTCTCCCTATCTTGATATATAACTATAAATGCAGGTATATTGTATGTACCATCACAGAATCATCAGTTTGCAATTTGGAAATATTTTGAAAGCAAAACTTGAAAAAGGTGAAGTCTTGGTGAGCAATAGACATTCACGATGCATTTTTCATTTCTGTTATTTTTCCCTTCAATATCTCCCAAAGGAAATATAGTTAGCTGTATATACATGACCACAAAGAATATGGCTACAGTAACTATGGGAATGGAGAACATTTTTTCACATTTCTCCTAGTTTGGCTTTCAGCCACATACTGTACAATATCGCAAGACTTCCTTCATTCTGCAACTTGTCACGTAAAGTTGGGAGGATTGAGGATGAAATATAATAACCTCTCATTCTGTAATTTGTCTCTTTAAATTTGGAAGGATGCAGGTTAGGGATAGGGGTGGAAGGGGCAGATTGGGGGTAGGGGTGGAAGGGGCAGACTGGGGGCACGGGTCGGGTGGTAGGGGATGAAGAGGTGTCAGAAGATTACGTGGACTGAAGTTTAAGTAGCTCTAGGTGATCTATCACCACAATCCTTCCTGCATTCATATACCAGTCGGAATTGTAATAACATTTATCTATACCAGGCATCCAAATTTTGACTTTTTTCTGGCTAAATGCCATTGGATTTTCCTGTTTCCCTGCTAGTAGAACAAAAAGGCACAGCCAAATTTCTGCCACTAAGAACTTAAACATATGGTCAGTCTGCTAACAATCGCCAGTGAAATCATCAGCATGGTTTCCGTCCTACTGTATAACATCAGCCCTGTATTACTGCTTATTATCAGCAAAATATTGTGCACTAATAGCCTGTAACAAGCCTGTAGGGTGAACTAATGTGTGTTGTAGCTCAGGAAAATGCACATGTATGAGACCTTGAATTTAGTAACTTGTTTCTAACAAGTGGCTAAAAGTTGTTCATTTCTAGGCCTGTACACAGGATCATTTACTTTCTGAGAAGGAGAACAATGAACATTGTTTTTTTTCCTCTCATCACAAATTAGTCATTAGTTTTGCCAAGAATTTCTTGGAATAAATACACTGATAAAGGACTCATGTGATACTTGTTTGTTTACTATATATAACATTTTGATGGATCTTTTGAGTGGACCCTCTACTTCCTGTTGATATCTAAAGAGAGAGGGTTTTGTCCTTCAGTTTAATGCCAACTGCATAGCTTTAATATTCAACTCAGAACAACTGTTTCCATGGTGATGAGTTTTTTTTTTATGGTATAAAAGGTGGTACAACAGGATCAGTGTTATCATTAATGATTAATTAATGATTAATTATGATAGATCATTCCTGTACTTAATTGCAAGCACGCAGGTGATACAATTTTACTGTTAATTGTGGTACGTAAACTGTAAACACAAATCTACTGAGAGGATACGGCATAACCTTCAGCCTAACACTATATCCAAAGCTGTTTGTACTCATTTTTATTACAGAAACTGCACATTAATACCTACCTCATTTAATGATGCCTAAATGACATAACTTTTGCAATTGACTAGTTCAAACAGTTCAAACAGAGAACACCAACATTCCCCTGCTCCCGCTCCCCATCCCCGCTCCCCATCTCCCCCCACAAGACACAGGGGATTAGGCAAATAGTTACTTTCTTCATGTACACTTGCTCGTCATGGCTTTAACAAGCTCATCACAATACTGCCTCCAAATTTCAGAGTGTTTAAGCCATGCTTAGAAACAAAAACATCGAAAGGTACTTTTTCAAGAGGTTTTGACCTTAACAGTTATTCCCAGGTATACTGTGGAATGCTAAAATTAGACAAGGAAAATGTCTGGGTGGGGGCCAAACACTTTTTAAGGGCAGCTAGTAAAAGTTTTAGCCGAGCTTTGAATAAAGCATGACCAGTATTTGACTTTCTAGCTGCATATATGAAGGCAGACACCACCGACCCTTTAATTTAACCTAACCCATCATTTCCAGTTAGGAAGGAGGGTGCAATAAAACTCAGAGGAAATGAAAATTTGGTGAATCCTACGTGCAGCTATCAGATTTTTGTATTCCCGTTCCAAATGGCATACAGCGAATTTGCTGTGCAATTTTTTATTTTTTTTCATCCTCAGGATCTAACACACAGGTGGAGAGAAGGCTTTCAAACACTGTATCATTAATGCAGTCTGCAGAACCTTGGCTATAGCCAGTAAGACATGAAATAGGTTCAATTGATAAACATGCACATATAAATAGCTTCTTACTTGCCATAGGGATTTTTCAACATAACAAGTAGAACTTTCTGATCTTACATAATTTCATATATGTTCATATTTGTCAGAGGGCTAGGTACATTTCTTAATGGTTGAGGCAATATGGATTGGGGCACAGCATTTTTTGCCGACTACCAGATGACTGCGAATCTGATCTCCACGGATGGAGGATTAAGATATTGGGGCCGGATCCTGAGTGTAAGAGCTTTCACATTAGATAGAAAGTTGATCCCGAGGGAATGATCCGATCCGGTTCAGATCCCCAGCTCAAGATCGACTGTGAAAGTCTGTTTCCCCACGATTTTTACATAATGCTTGATTTTTTATAAGTTTTTTGCCAACTTCATCATTGCCGCCATGTGGGTGGAGTTTCCAGTTAAATAAGACATTTTTTTCCCTTTTACCACTCTGCTTTATATTTTCATTGACAACAATCAAAATTTTTTGCGTGTATTCATAATAATTCTTAGTAAAATTTGATGGAATTTCCAGGTACATCAAGAATCTTTCCTTTAGCCACTCTGTATGGTTTACTTCCTGATTGTGACACAGACACAACACAAACTTTCACTTTAAAATGTTTCATTTATAAGAATGTTCAAAGAATAAAGTCAAATGTTTGATTTCTAACTGGCCCTAACTATACTAATTAATACCAACGTTGTCAAATACCTTTGAAATACTTTTTTTTCCCTCCTCTTTTTCCATTTTTCTTCTACTTTGCTGGATTACTACATCTGGAATATAAAGTGTGTTTTTGCTTTGCTGCTATTTTAAATGTCTCTTTATAACGGTTATTTCCTTCAGATACATCACAAACCTGATAATCGGTGACTGGAAAGATTTTACCTTCGAACAACGTAACAAGAAAGAAGAACATTCTTGGTTAAGTCCTCACAGAAACCTACGCATGGCCTCACATAGCCAGGCTGTACTTTTTACCCGCCCACTTAACTATTACTCATCAACTATACTAATTGAACACACATAAGAATATTCTATAGCTGTTTAGAGTCTTCCCCCACAGTTGCCATGGAAACTGGCATTTTCAGACTCGCCTAACAAGTTCGTACACGCATGCAAGGAGGCATAAAGGATTAAGATGAATGCAATGCAACTGTAGTGTGAAATCCGTACCTCCCCTTTGATTTACAAGATGATATAAAACAAAGTTGAAATATCTCCTTTGTTGAGTGGGGCCTTAAAATTTTCACAAAATCGTCCCAAATCAGCATTTCAAAAAAAGCCAAATAATAAAGAATGAAACACACTTACCTTGGCACTTCCAATCTGGTCTTTTCTGAAATACTCCAACCTAACGATGAGCTGTTCCTTTGCAAGATCAAGCTAAAGGACATTAACAGGAAATTAGCAAAAGTATTATGAAAGCTGTCAAGATACTGTACAAGCAAAGCAAAGTTTATTTTATGGGAGTCTGATAGAAAATTTAAATTTAAATAAATATCAGCTGGCATGCCACAAATGTAAGAAGGAAGACCTGAAGAACCTATCACCAAAACTATCATTAGCTGCAACATTGGTTGACCCAGAAGGGAAATAATGAGTCATGACCATGAGGTAAAAGTCATATTAATGTTACTAGGTGAGAAAACGACTATTGTTATATAATTTATATAAGGATTGAAATCCACTTATTATTTTCTACTGCAGAGCAAAGGAATGAAAATGATAAAGTACACACACTGACCTCACCTTCTGTTTTAGACCAAATATGCTAAACAGACAACAAATGTTCACAAACATTTTAATTTATACACATTTTTTTTTTTAGCTTTACTTCCATGGAATTTCTCTGCACTGAAAATTAAGGCTGCTTTTACATTACGAGTCAGATCGTGCTTGGTGTGCAGCATTAGATATGCTAATTTTTTTATTTATGTTTTTTTTATTTATTTTTTTATATTATTGTCATCTTTAATGAGGGTAGTCCTGCTAAGTGCAGAAGCACTGCTTTCCAGAGGAGCCCTCAATAATTTTGAGCTCCTGCGTGTTTACGTTAGACCTCCTGTTCACCTTAGACCTTGTGCTTGGTATCAGACCCCATGCAAGCAATCAACGAACAGGTATTCCAAAACTTTCTGGTTTGGATATTTGCTAGTTCCTCGCTTCTCGTTCCTCGCTTCTCGAGTCTGATCACACTGAGTGCCCGGTTCAACCCCATTCTTGAGGTGTAACTATGATTTGGACCTACGCCTGACACTTGTGTTATTTGATCCCAATTGACTTCTCAAAGTACTTTGAAAGATTTAGGATGGTAGATTAGGAAGGAGGTCAGTGACCTTAGATAGGGTCATTGGGGGCATGGTGCAAGATTGTTACCAGTTATTAAGCTAGGTAGATAGGTGTGCATAGGTAACAGTTACAGATAAGTGAAGAATGAAGTAAATGACTTCAAATCAATAGGAAGCTTCTTTTGGTCAGTTTTTCAGAACTTTTAGCATGCTTGTAAAATTTAGGAAACAATAAATTTCATAAACTCTGCCTTTGATACCCTGAAAATTTTTAGAATAAATGTTTAGATTCAAAAGAAGTATCACATTCTCTCAACTCATTTCCTTGCTTTTCTTTCTTTTCTTTATTTATATTTTTAATTAATATTTCCTTTTGCTGCATCCTTTGATTATTATTCCTTCCAACAAAATGTTGACTTGTTTGAAATTTTATTACAGAAAATACATGACAGAAGTTAGTACTGAGCCATCAGGTTGAATCAACAGTGAACCACTTCATGGGCTGCACAAGCAGGCAAGCTGTTAATGATATTTATCTAACGAGATGGAATGCACATCCTCCAACAATGAGAGGGTGTACATAAATAATTACTAAACATTTCAAACTATGGGGGCTAATAATAGCTCTATTTAAAGAGAATGACTCTCACATCAACTCATGGCATACTTCAAGGAATGAATTCTGGTGATATTCATCATTTTCATTTTACTAACATATTTGTTTGCTTTTGTATTTTCAGTTAGTTGCTCTTTATTTTGTGACCTCTCCAACAAATCTTCTAAAACCCAATCAGTCCTTAAATGAAACTAATAAGGAAATGGACCACTGGTGACCATTAGTGCATGTACTTTCCATGACATCTGTGGGTAATATGATCTCTTTAATAAACTTTGTCTCTTCCTTTGCAGATGATAATGGACTTACCATGCGGTCCCGTTCATCTTCGATAAGACTGATGAGTTTACCAAACTCCTTGAGAGATTTCGCTGTAGAGACAAGGAGGCAAATAGAAAGTTCTATCAAAGGTCAGAGGTCAAGATAATGATCCCAATTGGTGGCAATTCAAACTAAACATGACATGTATAGTATTCTGCTTTAAATGATCATGTAACACATTGTCACTTATCATACAATGCACCTCGCTGAATCGCTGATCATCAATCACACCATCCAACAGTGTGCAGCGTGTTTCTGCTTAACTCTGTGAGTCACACAGATATTTACCAATGTAGCATTAGCCTGAAATCCATTATTAATACCTCTCAAGGGTAAAGACAAGAATATGTGCGTGTCTATATCAACATGTATAATTAATGTATTGTTAGATGCTTCATAACACACCATAGAAACTTGCTGGATTTCAAAATGAAGAAGGTCAAACCTAGATATATGATAAAACTTACTGGTTTATATATTTACGAGCGACCCGCTTACCTGTCTCCCCACAACATTAGCACCACATTCTACCGTGTCTAGTATGCCCTGGTAATCTTTTAACACTGTGCACCCTCAGTGACCGGCCACTTGCGGTCAATGCCCTCCTTCTCATTCTACCATCCAAAGTGTTTACTCATGCGTTTTCGTAGTGGATTCAAATCTTTCGAAAACTGCCCGGATTACATTGGATTATTACCTAGAAGACATCCTTTAGGATTTCTAAGCGTTTCAACAGCCTATTACAGCCTGATAAGTATCCTTTTCTTATAGGGAAGCGGGGAGCGAAGTAAATGTGGGCACCCAAACCTAAACCTGGCTTGGTTATTTGCAAATGACGATACTTACCTGTCTCCTACAGTATACATGTGCATTTCGATCTACCTAGCTTGTACACACTGGTAACATTCTTGTAATGTGGTAACTTTATTGTAGCTTTTTGATAATGTTTTAGAATTTTTACTCTTTAAGAACTTGTTTTAATTACAGAGCAGCCCCTTTTTTAAAACTGGTAAAGACAGCTTCTTAGATCCTTTGTTGTAGCTTTTTGATAATTTTGATAACTTTTGTAACGCTTTTTATCGTTCATTATTATCTTAATCTCATAAACTTTTATATGGCTTAACCTGTATTTTTGATGTTCATACATATTGTTATATTTTTATCCTATTTATAAATTTCTCTGTAAATTTATACTCGAATAAAAAAATTAAAAAATTAAAAAAAACATTTTTGTAATGTGGTAACATTCTTGTATTGTGCCCCCCATTGACCATCTCCAGGGTCAACCTCATACTTTCTTTGTGCATCAGGGACAAAATAACTGTGATAACATTGAAACCCTTGCTTCTCAAATGACCCATAATATACAGTTACCTGTACACCAGGGGTCCTACATAGGTGGCCCCACAGACAGAATTCAACCCGCTGCAGTTTTCAATCCAGAAAATCGGTCCACAATCTTGCACTAATCAGATGCACTGCACTTTATAACTGAAACCTTTCACAATGCTCTGATACTTTGTGTTTTATCAAAATTGTTGAAATAAAGCCAACATATTTGCATCAAAATATTACACTTTTAACCACAGTCATTGTTGATGACATCAAGATGGAAGAATTTCATGCTATCATTGGTTTGAATAAAAAATATAACTGCAATAGTGATGACGTTAATATTTATTCATTCCTTACAAATTTCCAGTCTGGACAATAATATTATGATCGTTGTCCTGGTGTGTGTGTGTGTGTGTGTGTGTGTTTGTATGACCAATAAGTCAATTCACTTTAAATTTAATGCCCAACAATGAAGCAGATTTTACAGATTCGTTTGTCTCCGCATTGCTATTAATACAATGCATTAGTAGTTCTGGTTAAGCAAGTCTGAATACTCTACTACAAAGGATTCTTGCAAAGTTGTGTCAACAAATTCTACTCTTGTTGCTTAGTAACCAGAGCAGTTGCCATACCAAAGTCAACATGGGGTACCTGTTCCGACCACTGTACAATCATAGCTTGATTCACACAAGGCACATACCAATTGCTCTCTCAATTCCAAACTTAACTCTAGTGCTCATTCTTTATTTCTTACAACAACACCATAGAAAAAATCTCCAAACATTTCATCCCAGAAGTCCACTGACAGATCTAAGATGAATCACTCACTCCTTGTACTGTTGCACAAACTTTGTATTGTCAAGTTGGGTTCAGTGTACTATGTTATAACCTCCCTATGATGTGTCTGTTACTCATTGACATACTGTAGTACTAAATCAAAGGCTTGCATGTTGAATGGATAGTCCAAAACTTACTGGTTTGGATATTTACGAGTGACGAGCTTACCTGTCTCCCCACAACTTTTGGTTGGTAGAATGAGAAGGAAGGGCGGTGACCGGAGGAGCCGGTCATAGAGGGTGCACAGTGTTAAAAGGTTACCAGGACATTCTAGGCGCGGTAGAATGAGGGTGCTAAGGTTGTGGGGAGACAGGTAAGCGAGGAGCGAAGTAAATACTGGATAGGATTCAATGCATATCTTGCTTTTTACATTAAATACCTCTCTTTGTTTTGTTCTTTAAGGGATGTCACTTTAGCAGTTTAGCTTAGCTATATATTTTATTCCCCTTATTTTCATCCCAGAAAACACCAAGATTTGTGAAGAAATGAGCAATGACCAATGCTTCGATCCGAATCTAGAAAGTCTGTCACCTGACAAAAACTATCATTACCCCAAATAATGTACCATAACACCAAAGGGATTCAAGAGAAGCCATACCAGCTTATACTATCATGTCAAGGACTTCTAAAAGTTAGATTCCAAAGAAAGAGGGCTGTGACCCTAGAGAGGGTCACCTGGGGGGGGGGGAAGAGTGGAATGTTACCAGCTTATAGGGGAAGGTAGATCGGATAAGTAGAGAAGCAAGGTGAGAGAGGAATGAAGTATATAAATTAACCAATCTTAAAAACGTCGCCGATAAACAAGATATGGTAGAATGACACGAAAAAGCTGCAATGAATTATAACAAAATTTGCTCCATAAATGCTGATACTTACATATAACTGTTTCATCATCCGTCTGTGTGGTACCTATACATTCAAAATTGAAGTTGACCAAAGTCTCAGAAAAAGCTCTTTGGGCCTTTGACAGATCTGTGTAGAGAAAACAAAATGTACACAAATTTACGAACGATGAAGATTTAGAATTTTGTCCTTCACACTTCCCAACGATGGGTTACAGTACATGGTAGAATTTAAGTTACTTAAGTCAAAGAAATCTTACTATAGACTTACTTTGGAAACTCTTGAATGGTAGATTTGGTAGAAGGCGGTGACCGGAAGAGAGAGGGGTAGAGGAGGGGACCACAGTGCAAAAATGACACCAATTGTCATAAGCTTGAGTAGAAAGGAGTGTTTATTTACAGGAGACAGGTAAGAAAGGAGTGATTTTAGGGGGGTTTTTTCCAGACAAATACTGAATATAGCAAAAGTAGAAAGAGTCAACTTGATGGACACTTACACTTACAGACACAAGAAAGCACACAATAATTTTCAAATTTCTGGAAGAAACTTTTTTGTGAAATTATTTAATATATTATAAGTCTTTACTGCCAGTGCCAGACCTATCATTAGTTTATTGTTTCAGTTTCACCATGTAAAACAGATCTACAGCAGGAGAGAGAGAGATTTCATACATTTTTTGGAGAAAAGTTTCCTCCAATTTTGGCGTCTCTGAGGAAAAATGTTGCTGGTAAGTATACTTTATCAGAGTCTTGATTACAATGTAAAGAGTTTGGTCTCTATTTTATCTACTGTAGGCAGACAGCAAACAAATATGCCTAGCATAATTAGGATAAGAATTATAAATCCTTCTTAGTATTTAATAGCACTAATTCTGTAGAATAACTCATTAAGGAAAGAACCAACCTACTGCATTTTAGTACAGTGATGGCATAAAATCTACAGAGGGGATATTTAACCAGATTAAAATTCCCGCTGGTTCAGCTATTGTTTACCCAATTATGTTCAATCGATTCGTAAATCATAAAATACTTCCATATTAATTAGACAACTAATTTTCAGAGTACATACATCTCTTAAGAACTTTCATTAAATCTAGGAAAATGTCCGACAAGACTTTCTGAGAGCAGCCTTCTACAGTAGGTTATAGGACAATTACGAACACTCGAAATAGCATTAACTCATATTGATATGAATAAATTACACAAATTTGAAAAGTACCAATACTCAAGGGATTAAATTCTCTCAGATGTCTCACCAGTCATCGTGCCATCAAAAACCCATTCACATATATATTTTTATCCAATAACAATACTGCCCTTCACCTCAACGCTCACCTTGTCTGACTTATGCTAATCAATTTTCCATTTCCAAAGAGAAACCACTTTCTACATGAGACTAATGAGCACGATCACACAGTTACTACTGTACTTCGACACTAGCGTTAAAACTAATACAGTGTTACAGCACTGCTTATACCACCCCTGGTCGCAGAGCAAATGTGATACATTCTAATCTGCGGCAGCTTAAAGCCTGGGCAGTTACAACTAGTCTATATAATGTATCATCAAAAACAGTAAGCTCCAACAGATAGTCGTTTGGGAGAATTACCAAGCTGTCCTGGCATTATTTATACATGGAACAAACTACATACAGCTGTAGAACTCGACAAATGTGAGACACACGATTCAGGGTTGCTAATCACACAGTCTCCACGCAATTACATCCATACTTCAGTCAGCTCTGTATACGAGCTGAATTCTGCACGCACTTGTTCTGTCTTCGTGCAGGTAGAGAGCGACCACGTAAGAGCAGCAGTGGTAATGTGAAGGTTGCAATTGTAAAGCTTTAAGGGCGATGGGGTGGGTGGGGATGGGGTGAAAGGGGAACAGGATACGGCAACAAGAGGGGGCAAGAA
>JAIPMN010000123.1:6895-49751 GCA_020650975.1 Apostichopus californicus | reverse complement strand
GGGTGGGGATGGGGTGGGTGGGGATGGGGTGAAAGGGGAACAGTATACGGTAACAAGAGGGGGCAAGAATCCTAGAGAGAAAAGGGCTGTACAGAAGGGGGTTACTGTAGGTACTGCTCTCAAAAATGACTGTTAATAATCATCCCAAAAGGTAAAATAGTCAACAAATTTACAGCGAGTCCATGTTCAGCGTTGCACAACCTCAATTATTTATATTTTTTCCCTCCCTTTTCTTCTCTTTTTTTTTCTTTCCTGATTGAGATATTAAAATGTTTTCACAGCATTTGTTAAAATTTGACTTCTGAAATGCCACTAGATCTTGTTTGTTACAATATATCAGAATTCCTGTACCAAATATTTCAAAGAAAGCAGGTCAAAATGTCACCACATATCACAGAATACAGGGGGCTCTGTATATATCTGTTTAAAGGGAACCATAGCATAGACGGGAGTAGGGGGGGGGGGTGTTCTCACTGAAACAGCCAGCCAGTGTTAGATACTATGTACATTAGTGCTTCTAGTCATTAGTCATGTAGCTTGCTAGGTAGATAGGAAAGTGGAAATTTATTTAGACAGGATACAGGTACGTAAGAGAGGAGTGTGAAGTAAATGTACTTATGTGACGCTTCAATTTAAGGTGATCGTATTAACTAGTTTTCATTCTCTTAGTAAATCAGCAATTTGGAGAACTGACTGAGAAAATCTTTCTAACTACTGTATAGCTTAACTTTAAAGTATGCGTCAACAGTTTCACTCAATACATTATTAGGGGTAATAATACTTATTAGCTTCCTTTGTGTATTGCCACATATCCTAACGTATTTCCTTGTAGAGTTCTGGGAAATGACCGGTTTTGCTAGAGACTTTACTTGTTCGATCTGACAAATTTATACTGTATATATCAGGTCCTGCTGTGACTAATTGATGTGGCTATTAAATGTGAGACTTCTTTCTTTGAAACTTCACAAATGATGTGTTACTATAGGCAGTTACAAGTAAATGAGAATCCTAGGTTGAACAGAGTGCATATATTCATAGCCGACAGGTCAGAGAGGAGTGAGGCACATAGTGCGATACCTGAGAGCAAAAATTATTAAATGTGAGACTTCTTTCTTTGAAACTTCACAAATGATGTGTTACTATAGGCAGTTACAAGTAAATGAGAATCCTAGGTTGAACAGAGTGCATATATTAATAGCAGACAGGTCAGAGAGGAGTGAGGTACATAGTGCGATACCTGAGAGCAAAAATTTGGAATCATGAAAAAGCGGGGATGAACCCAGAAGTGGTTTAGCAGGAGCCTAGTGCTAAAAATTCCCAAGTTTGGGGGAGGGGGTAGGATGCAGAAATGTGCATGATTTGAGTGGACATGTTGTAAACAGGAGAAGCGTACATACTGTAATATACCTACAAACTAATATGTCTGCCACATCTGTGCTGCATCCCTATAGTTAAACCTTACTAAACTTAGACACTCTTTACAGTATGTATCTTACAGTACAGTATATATAATATACTTAATATAATCCTTTAGGAAGCAATAACAATTATTTGACAGAAATAGAATCAGTGATCAACTATATTTCGGTCTTGATGATCCATACATACAGGTAGTCCTATCTATCTTCTTTGTAATAAGTCGCAGCTGTTCTGTATACAAAACTACAACTCCCTGTGTTCTTAATTTCAATATAGGAGAATACAACACTCCTGTGACTTGAGAAAATTCTACAATCCACATTTTACTTTTACACATTTAAAACTAAAAACAATTTAATATTAGATGGGGCATGTTGATCTATGAATTAAAACAAAATCTACTGAAAGTTTTTTAAAGCTCTCTGAGCAGCCATTTTGTCGTGAAACAAGTTTTCACTCTAGTAGTCGCTTTTCCATTATTAAATTAATGACATCCCTAGCCGAAGGGAAAGTGCCAAATCTTTCCCAGCCATAACTTAAAAATATACCCTCAGCAAGGAAGTGATGCTGATCACTCTAACAACTGTAGTTTGAAAAAAGGAAACAGGGAGCCCTGCAAAACGCAGCATCGTCAGTTATATTACCGTAATGATTGCTAAGCATGCAGGATGGTAATGATCTAGAAATTTTCACAGATATTAACTTACAATTTCATATTTAATAGATGACTCAAATTTGAGTTACACATTCTCAAAATAGTAATCAGTGGCAAAGAGGGTACTTGGTGTTTCCTTTTCATCTTCTTCGCAGCAATGATGACATGGGCAAGATCCCCAAAATGAGGTTTGGGATCATTTTAATGCTAACAACACTCTATACTGTGCCTTGTAATGAGCATTGAACCACTCGTACTGGCAGTATGCACAGTTCCAAACCTATATCTAATAGAAACTGCTCATACTAAGTGGTTTGGAACGTGAAAGTGCAATATATATGAAATAACTGTCCCAACTGGCTGCAACAATGCTTGTGTATTGGCTACTTATCCAACCTTCAACAGGTACTTAAATTGAGCAGAAATATGATGTGCTTTGTTCTTGAAATTATTAACTTCTGAAATTCTTCCAGGAGGGAAACTGTTCGCCAAAACTGTGAAAACTGGGTAAGAAAAATATGTGGTTTCTAGCAAAATGGTTGACAGTCGACAATCAAAATTTGGCATGATTACCATCCTTAACATACTGTAAGCGCTACAATACTGCTGCTTATTAACAGCAAATATATTAAGGCCGATCTCATATTGCATAAACTGTACGTTCAGTAACTGATGTTTGTGCTGTAAATCAGGAAAATGCTAGTGGGAATAGGATTTTAAGCCAGTAGATTTTTCAAGCACCTGCAAAATCATGGCTTAGATTGTGAAATTCTGGGCCTGGACTATAGACAAGGAATGAGAGTGCTCTGGTCAAGGAGACATGTAAGTGAGGAGTCACTTCATTCATGTTTATCACAGGTCTGTAAACTATTGTAGGTTAACTTGCCCAATTATCAATTTCTTTGGCTCTTTTCCACGCAGCAATGAGCTGAAGTGAGAAAAACACGTTCAGCTTCCTATGGCTTCATAACAGAAAACCAAACTTCAACTTGCCGTTTCACTACTGAGACTTTCGCTTTCTTAGTCTGAAAATGGGTTATTATTTGTGAATGAGTTACCTTTCCAATGACCTAACTTTGCTCATGTTCAACGACCTACCGGACTTGGGGTGGGTTAAAGAGAAAGACTCATCCGATCTTTGAACTTAGTCTTCACTCCCTATTTAATTTTCACAATGAACGATGCTTGTGGTAAACCATATAAGAGTGCGGGTTTCAACAGCATTGTTCCTCCCCTTTAAAGGTGACTGTCCATTTCCTTGAAAACGGTTTTGGAGAAACAGAGGTGTCTTTTCAGGAAATGTTACAATGATTCTTTTTCATTGAGATTGCCAAAAGACAAGGTGTTTGCAATTCATGAGTTTGTGTAGTTTTGTTTGAAGTAAGTCACTCCGAATCGGGTCAGTGTACGGGTATTTATACACTATAACAATGTAGTGTGTGTGCACGACACTCCACAGGTTTTATGTATGTCAGCAAATATGAGTCATAGATCTACCTGAGAGCTCTAACATACATTTGGGTGTTTTACGGAAGCATATTGTGCACAGCAATAATATGAACACAAACAACTTCACACATTGGAGAAATGGCATTCTCCCCCCCCCCCACCCCTCCCATCCTTGATTAAGAGTTATCAACTTTATAAAATTTACAAAAGAATACTAAAGTTTACCATGCATTTGGCAGAATTGTTTCATTTATCTTAACTATTAAAATTACATCATCATATTTTATTATTACTCAAAACCTACTTAAATTATCATCAGATTAATCAAATATTAAACTCCCAGTAACATCAGAAAATATAATCATACATGTGACCCATTTAGTATCCATTATAGTTGATGAATCATCAAGAATGCCATATTTTCATTCGTTCCATCCATCCAGCAGTCCTTTAATTGTCAAATATCCATTGAAACACACCCTCCCTACCTCTCCTCAGCATCCTTTGCCTGGAACTGTTTCACAACTTGCCCCTAATTAGCATTTCCCAAATGAGTCACTAATTTCAGTAAAAACCACATATCATATCTAGATGTATACACAGAGTACTTCCCAGTAGGGACACTTCTCTCCAACATGGATTTGGCTCATATTTCACCGAAATGTCACATGTAAGTGGCGTTAAACCTTGCATGCATGCAAAGCATCACCCGGCATTTCGACACACACACACACACACACGGTCAAATCGACAGCCAGCCGATGTTCAGGAGAAATTCCCCCCCAATCGAAACCGTGGAGTATTGAGTCAACAGCAGCAAGGCTAAAAGTGATTTCTAAATATCATGTTGTGATGAATCTTATTATTACAAGCTTTATGGTAAACACTGCCACGTTGAATGATTTATAGTTTCATTCAAGGAATTATGATAGAAGGAGGACAAATCAAAGGTTGACCTAGAGGCAGAATTTCAAGTCTTTTAAGATAAAAAAACAAAAAAGAAAATGAACTCAGTGATGGTTTTATCAATAACAAACTTATAAAACTCAACAAAAAAACATGTTCTTTTTAACTTCATAAAATACAACTGAGCATCCATGGATGACATTCAACTCTATTTGTCCTTGACAAATTTGTACCACAAAGATGTCACTTGAGGCCATTAATGTCTTTTGCTTTTCCCACTTTTGAGTTTTGTGTTGCATCAGAGGAACTGACTTATGGTCTGTATATTAGTAGACTAAATAGTCCAGTCACGTTTAATTGATGAACGTCAGTTGTGTCAAGGGTAATTTCTCATCCCCCCCCCCCACCCCTCAAAGAAAAAAAATGACCTGACTGACTGACTGTCTGACTGATTGACTGACTGACTGAGAGCCTCATTCAGGCTGTCTAATTTTAGCATTTTTATTTAATTTTTCTAAAACTCATAATTCGTCCATCCTAATGGACCACTGTTTCAATGCCGTGACACCAGAGATCTTCTGGAGGTGCCAAATGGGTAGATAACTTTCTTACGAAGCAAAGAGATATACAGTATTAGCACAGAAGAACTGCAGAATTTTAGAAAACCACTCAATCTCCCCCATCATACCCCTGACAATTAAGTGAAAACCAAACATTCTAGGGGGTACATACTGTAGAAACATACTCTTCTGCCACAGTAATTGCCTACCGCAAGCGAAACCGTTTTTAACTTCGTTATTACACTCTCGCACCAGGCCTCTCGATGAAGAATGGATCTCAATTTGTGAAATCACACTCAGTTCTCGGGAATATTGCAGTAGACAGTGTCACACATAGATGTACTCAGAGCATGCAATCTATAAACAGACGGAATCAATAATCTTGGTGGTTTTACACGACAATCAAGGCTGATTTCCCAACCTGTACATAATAGCAATTTACAAACTGACAGAAACGATCATTGCAACAATTCGCAGCAAATGTTAAGTATGAAATTTGTATTCAGTTACTTGCATGATCATTTGTTTTTTTTTTTTTCTCTAAAATTTCATTCCTTGATTGGATAGCTACATTTTACCTAACTTAACACAACAAGAGTTGATGATTCTTATTTTTTTTTATATATCTTTACAAAAATAACTCTTTTCTTTTCTCTTGGCTATTTTCTCGCTCTCTGTAATATGAAGTTAAGATGACAAATGTGACCGCGATGGCTAGAAGTCTTATAGATTGAAGAGGCATATAGGGCAACTTGTCAGAGGGAAGCCATATTTAGTTTTCTGCATAAAAAAGCCCTTTAAAGTTATATCATGCACAGCCCTCTGTTCTGTTCTTACTTTCATCCAGTCTTGGCCCAGTGCATAATCTGCCATCGCACAGCAAAATGCTTCGTAAAAATGCTCAAATTGCTAACCAAACACAAAATTGTCTAGTTAAGCAGGTTTTGTACGAGTCATAACCATGATCTTGTATTTCCAGCTATTTTATATTAGAACTTCAGAAACAAAATTCACAATCCTCAGACTCAAAACTAGTATACAAAGTGTGACAGCTACTGTACATGATTCCCTATTGGCCCCACAATTTCAGTTTAAGCTTAAATTTGTTGAAAGTTCTTCATAACTTGTACTTTTCCTGGAGGTTCTGTCTTTCCAAATTATTTCCAGATATTCAGAATGTCCAATTAGACTAATTAAAGGTCTCAGTGAAAAAAGATGCTGCAGTAAGATGTTTGCAGTGAAATGAGTGTTGAAGATTCACACTGAATGACAATTAGTTGAACTGCTACTGTACTTAACATATTTTGGCCAACACTCTTCACCATTAAAGGGACAATTATAGTGTTATAGATTCAGCTGGACCAGAGAGAAAGTGTGAAAATTACCAGGTTAATCGTAGACGGTCATGGGGGTGCAGCGCTAAAAGTTATGTTATCCCCAAACTCTTACACAGTTTGGCTATTTACAAGTGACAAGCTTACCTGTCTCCTCACAACCTCAGCATTCTGGCATATGCACACCATATATATATGACTTGTTACACCACATGTATATGGCTGGAACACAATATAATATATGACTGGACAATGCATATATGTGACTATTACACCATATATATGTGACTGGTACACAATATGTATGTGACTGATGTACCATGTATGTATACGACCTAAATATTCACAAGCTACCAATTAAATCTCCCATTCACAAATCTAAAAGTCTTACTTTTAATGGTGATTTCAACAAAGCAGAACTTAGACAAGATCACTGTAAGTCATGACCACCTGACCACCCTATATAGAAACCAATTTATGGCAATAAAATATCTTCTGGTATATTAAGAGGGGGTAGCAAGGTGGGGAGAGTGGAGAGCTGGCAAATATAGCTGGGTAAGAGAATAATATATTAATTCAACAATAGTTTTCAAGATTTCATTAAATATTGAGTTAATCAGGCAGGGAGAAATTTTACGAAAATTGATCACATCACACAAGAGCACGCATTCTCCATAACGAATAATTTAAAAGAATTTCTTACAAAAGATCGATGTTATAAAATCATAGAAACCCAAATAAGCCTTTCCAGTAACTAAACTTTGTTGCTGTGTGGGATTAGCAAGAACCAATTTAACCTCTCTTGTGTTCAATTTTCTGACAAAACAAACAAGAAAGTAAGACATAATAAGGTTGTTTAACTACTAACTTTCGATAGTAACAGATACTGCACACTCTACTAGCCTTGTTGATTGCAGACCTTAAGAATTGAAAGTCTGACTGCTCCTTGAATATCTAAGAATCCACATGAAGATCCAGTCAGTCCCGCTGTATGTGGTTGCTATGGACTATCTCTAAGGGTGCCAAACAAATAGCCACCTTGAAATTTATTCCATATCAAAGGCAATTTATCACCAAGTTACATTCATAACTAAATCCAACAGCATTGCATGCCAGGCATACTTGTACCGCCCAGGAGTCTATTAACCGATTCGCAAGTAATATATTACAAACAATTGATACAGAATTAACGACATCCGATGCGACTGACACTCAGCATAGATAAGCAGAGAATGCAAGCATCTGGCAACAACACACACACACATTCTCAGAAATTGGAGGCTTATGCTCCGGTTGGTAAGTCTGTATCTTATAGATAGTTTACAGATAATCCAAAAAAAGTGGAACAAAATATTTATTTCGTACTCAGTGTATACATTCATTTTTTCTGAGACGTTCGGTGAGAACTTTACTAAAGTGAAGTTTTTGGGAAATTCATTCTGTGATCACAATATATATGCTTAAGCTGAGAAAGTTAAGTTATGGCCCGCAGTGTGTCAATCAAATTTGTCTGATATTCCTCCCATATTGTATATTATAAATTACGTCCATTTACGTTTTCGGGGTTTCCATGTAATAAGTCGGAGCTGATTTACCGGTTAAGTGCTCATATTTCTTGCGCACCAGATGTTGCCGATTATACAGTATACTACAAAAAAACTATGTCAACCAATGAGATTATAATATACTGTCCCTCGCCTTCCTTGGACTTCATCAATATGCTCCTTTAACCAATTACTTACTCTGTTGGCGGTCTTAGTCTGTTGTAGTTACAAATACGCAAACTTGCAAGAGCTATTTGTTTTCTGTCACAAGATTAAGTGTGGTGGCAAGGTCTGTCTTCCTCCCGATGATAAATCAAATGCATGACCCACATCTCGCAGGAAATGATATTAAGTGGCTTACAAACCCAAGATCTACTTTATATTTTTTTCCACCATAGCTGAGAGTAAGTTACAAGCTAATCAGAGGAACACTGCTGCACATAATGGGATGCAAAATGTAATAAGCTTTTGAGATACAATAATATTGCTATGAGTACTATATATGCATATACTGTATATATATATAGATATACTGCATAGTAAACAGTCATCAAATGATCACATGTTAGTCATCAATGCACGCAATGACTGGGTGAATAGATCAGTATAGTAGCATGCAAGAAATTGACAAAAATGGATATAAGTGACTGATAGCCTGAAAATGATCACTTTACAAACCTCCATTACTTTGACCTATCAATCGATCTTGTTTATGCAGTACCTTCACATGTGCACAACTATATTAGGGTGTGTACTAGAAAGTATTACCAGGATGTGAAGACAATTTAATATATTTTTGGTTTTTTTAATTCATGAAGAATTGGACTCTGTTGACTAATATTTTGTACATAAGGAAGGACATGCAACTTTTTATTCAAATTTGTTTTATTTGTGTAAATTCTGTCAAATGTCTCGATCATTCTAAAATACCAACAAAATTCTGGAATTTAAATTCGAAAGATGAACTTTGCTACTGAAACATAGCGTTACTATGTACTAAAATATATATTTATAGACATATATATTTATAGTTACTGTATCCACAGCTTTCTCTCAGGAATAATAATTTCTTTTGAGAGGAGTTGAACAGCATCTAAATTATTTACTATACCAAAGTAACCAGTAACAGGGACCATTTTGTAATGTTAATACCACTCGACACTGCCCTCCCTAACCATGTTTCACAGCTCCCCGTACTGGCTCATTCTGCCAGTACGAGTGCCCTGAAGCTGGACATGAAAGTACAGCACAGAATTCATTGCTCCAACTGGGCTAGCACTGGCTACTAAAGTACTTGCATATTAATAACTGACAGATTATCCTGGGCATTTTTAAGCCAGTTCATTGGCCATTGGCTTTACAAATGATCTGTTTTGTTCTGCCTCTTTCACACTTTTTTTCTAACCTTCTTTATTGAGCCATGAGCTCTCATACATTTTTCCTGTACCAAGGATGTTTTCAGGATGATAAACAAGAAACATTGTATTACAACTTGTGCGAGAGAAAGTTTTCTGTACATGTGTACTAAACTTGTGTCCAATTTCAACTGTACAATTAATAATGTCGCAACATTTTTTTGAACCTCAAAGATCTGCTTGTAAGTTCGATGGACATGTTCTGCCTTACGAAAAGTATGTGTGAGTATCAATTGGAGTTATAACCCAATGCAAAGGGCAATTCTATAACATTCCACTCATCAACTATGACATATTATGGTGTAACAGGCAGCAGCATTGATAGACCTGTGGCACGGAAGCTTATTCAGTGCTGGATGTGCTACCGTCCACTTTTATATCATGCATTGCATATTGGACACAGTCCAGCACAAAGTGCAGGTATCAAATCTGCAATACTGTAGCTTCCTGATGCTGAAGAATTTATTCAGTACTGTGCGTTTAATATACTGTATATACAAACTATATTAAGTGAATGACATCTGAAACAATATTTCACACTTCCTATGTTTAATGATGCAAATCTAGTCAAGTAAGGTGTGTGTAGTTAGGTAGATGAGAAAGTGCAGATGTGGAGTGGGGAGACAGGTAAGAGAGGAGCGAAGTAAATCTACTAGTATAGTCTGATTCTGTATGAAAACCAAAAGCTCCCTGGTTTGGCTAATTTTACAAACGAGGGTACTGACCTGTCTCGACGCTACTGTTATACATTCCGGTCTACCTAGCCTAATAACTGGTAATATTTGTCTACTGCGCCCCCGTTGACCCTCTTCAGGGTAAACACCTATCACCTCTTCATTCCGAATCTACCATTTGCAAAGTATAACAGTCAATTCTGGTATTAATGTCTATCATAAAGAATCACACACGTACGATCTGTTTGAACCGTACTTTCAAACCTCATCATTGTGATGAAAAAGTTTCTTAACACACTATCTGAGTGCTGCATATACGTAGCCGTAGAGTAACTTTTTCACCTTTTTTCAATCCTGTTTTGTCTCAGGTTTGCCCCATTTGCTTCAGTTAATATTGTACTATACATTAGTGTGGTTCTGCCAGTGCATTTATAACCAGTGTGTATGACTTCTTGGAAGAGCCTTTAGAAACTATTTCCAAATACCAGAACAAAAACTGGCAAACAATTATAACTTTTAGCGTTGCCAAGAAGCTGAAAATGAAAGAGGAAAAAACAACAGGGGGAAAATATTATAAAATCCTTTGAATCAATCATCAAGGAACACACAGCTACATTTAGTATATATACAGTGACAGTTACTGACAATATTACTGACAAGCAATGTTGAAAGAAACCCGACATGACAAACATTGCCACTGGGGATGATGTGAAACACAATTACAGAACATCCATGAGGTTCCCTAGCCTTTGAACTGCTCTCCAACTATACAACAAAATTTATGTAGTTTTTAATTTATTTATAAACATAAAGAAAATATCTTTTTATTTGAAGTTATATATAAAATGTTAGTCAAAATTGTTTTATAAAAAAAAACTCATATTATTTTAATTTATTTAAAAACATAAATGATAACATCACAATTGAACAAGTGTGTACTGTAGATTGATTATAGATTATATTCAACATGAACATAGAGACCATAGCCTGCATCACAACATAACTAAATGTGGAGTGTTAGCTCAGTGGTTAACGCCGGTGCCTTTCAATCATAAGGTCCCCGGTTCAAGTCACTCCCAGATTAATGTATGTCGTCCAGTTAGAGAGTTGTTGACAATTAACAATTCATAATTATGGACGTTAAATATGAATGTAAGAGACTGACTTCGGTCGGCTTGCGGCTTTGATAAGCCAATGAGGCTTCTTCACGAGTTCCTGCTTGCAGGAGGATCTAATATATATATACATACAAATTTTCGTCGGGGGAGAAATCTGAGAACCTTTAAAATCGACTAATTTCAATCTGTAGACTTTATTAAACAGAATCACCTCTTGGTTCTCTCAATGACAGATCACCTGTCTGTTGTTAGAGAATGATTTTGCATCTGTCTATTAAAAGCTAGCTACAGTACAGGGTGGAAAGATACACATCAGCTATGTATAATTGAGTATCCTTCTCATGACGATAGCATTATAACTCTAATTAATAAAGTCACCGTTCATCTTTGACATTCAACCTCCCTAGTACTGCAAGTTATATTGCTTACAGTGCAATACCCTTGTGAACAATGATAATAGATCTGCAGCATGCAAAACATATTCAGTATATATGCATACTTGTTATATATCTTAAATGTAGATGGGTCTTTCAATGTGCAACACAAATTGAAATGCATATATTCAAGGTATATTGCAACTTAGCACAGATTTTTATCTACATGAAATAGACCTACTGTACAGTATACTGTACCATGGTCAATGTGTTCAACCATTATGACTAATACTCTACAAGTCAAGATACACAGTAATGTACTGCAATCTTTGTGAAGGAAGGGTAATATTTCATTTGAGAATATTGATTACAATATGCCATTGTTTCTTACATATCAGAACCAAATAAAAATGGACAATTTGAGAGAGAAGACATTGATTAGTTGATGTAAAAAAACACAGAATGAGGGTGATGCATCCACGAAAACGCCCTTTCAGGGTTGCATACATCATAATGACATCACACCAATGAGAGGTAGAGAGAAATGTGGTTAGGTAACTTGTTTATACTGTACACTTAACACAGTGACAATGTTCACCAAAGCAGCTTAACAAAGAACTCTTACCATAAACAATGTATACCGATTCAAGCTGAAATATTTTAGTTGTTAAATCAATTTACCTTGTGAGGTTAAACATTGAATCATAGAAGGAAACAAAATGAAAATAGCAATCTAATGCTAGACTCAACCATTACTGAGTCAAATGTATGTATAAATTGAAGCTAAAATTGCTGTAGCAGCTGGTTTCCTGCCATTGAAACTGTGACATTTATACAAAATTAACCTCAGTGCACACTACCCACTAAATACCCTCATTTACGGTATCGATTCAAGACTCACAGCTAGGCAAAGGGGAGCCAATGTGCCGCGGGAAAAATTCTGTGACGTGGTAAATGTTTTCAATACGCATTAATGCGACCCAACTGAAACTTATAGCCAGGAGATACTTGAACTATGTACATACTTTGGTAAGTTTGAATTTAAAGTGGTCAGCATTGATTGATCCAGGGTTAACCCTGAATTGCATTTACATTACAAGTTTAACACTGAGCACTCGGTCTGCAGGGAATAAATCCTGTATCACAAAACAAGAAACTTTGCAAAATGATCCAATTGCTTTATAAGCACAAAAATTGTATAGTTTTATGTACCCAAGAACCATAGTATTTTACAAGAGACAACATTCATAGCCTTCAAACTGCTACACAAAATTTGAATACAGACGGTAACAAAACACAATAGGGTACATCTAATCACTATGATGTTGATTCAGCTTGTGTTTGTTGAGATATCACGCTTAAAAGCTCTTTCTGACCATTTACCATTAAGACCCACCCACTCATGAATATTAATGAGGAAAGGTGTTGTTGAAAGAACATGTACTTACTTGTAGTTACATCACCATACCAAGTATGAACTAAATTGGACTTACAGTAAGAGATAATTGGCATTTTAATAATTTTATGTTAAGCCCTGCCCACTCATTAATATTCATGAGGTGGTAACCAGCAACAATAGGGCACATTTACACATTATGAGGCATCTACCCTCAAAGCATGACATTGATTCAACTTATTGAGATATCGTGATTTCAAACCAGCCATCACATACACACTTAAATGCATACACACATACATACAAGACTAAGAAAATATAGTTGTCCATTCAGCCCACTGGATATAAAAACAGAAACAAAGGCTACAAAAACAGAAACCTAATAGAGATAATTTCATAGCTATTGCAAGCAGATTGTTATTAGACATAGGGCTCCACTATCAGTTTTCTTTCAGCAAAATATAGTTCATTATCTGTACAAGTATACAAAGTGCCTTTTAAACTAGCAGTATATGAATTAATTACTAATATCTAAATGTCCTATTGAGACTAAAATATTGCAAAGTAAGCCTCCTCTCTGATATTGAAATTCATACTGAGTAATATTTATTCTTTTCATGTAAAGTTCTGTAAACAATCATGTACCCTTAGAACTCACACACATGAACCTATCAACCTAAGCACTAATTCAACAAAGCCACAAGTATTGAAGTTCACAAAACTTTCAGAGCCGCAATATGGCAAAGAGCCTACTGTGCATGCTCCACTTTCACTGTACAGTGTGCACTTTCAAAAGAGTTATAATAACTCAATACAAAATGAAAGCCAAATGACATGGATATTACCACATCATATACTGTATTGTTCATGCCACAAGAATTTTCTGTTTCCTCCATTATTTTACATATTTCTACTGCATGCAACTCGGTCGATTTTTGTCACTGAATGTATTCTATCAAACCACTGCCATAAAATTGCTCTTAATATGGTGGTTTTTTCTTGGACACATTTTTTTGAAAAAGGCAATATATAAACTTTGTAGATCTACCCAAAGCCACAATTGAAACCAGATTTGTATCGCTCATGATAGCTGTTCGGCATTTAATTAGGTCATGACTCGGAGACATCTAGCAATATGTTGTAGTCTGTATTTTGCATTAGTTAAATAAAGTCTTATTCGACTGTGAAACACAGTGTGCTCGCAGAAATTGATCACAGATTTGTGGCAGAGGTTTATGCAGCTCAGGATCTCGACTGCGCATGGATGTACTAATTACTTTGAGAGCAGAACGATACTCACTGACATATTTATATCGTTTGTTGTGTGATATATTCGAGAACACACCAGATATGATTTTCTTTCACAACATTTCAAATGACAAAAATGCAAAAACTTTGAATTTGTGAGTTTCATGTGGAGGTTTATAACAATAAAAGTGGAACAAATGTTAAATAATACTAAAAATTTGCATACATATATATTTAACTGTGCTCTGATTTATCATCATTTAATATCATAACGAAAAATCTCCACATATACTGTACTGTAGATGGCCTGTGCAATGAGAAAATATGATGTGCAGTATTTTGAAGAATTGTTAAGACTGTATGTAACAGAGAGATATTTTGCTCACCATGGACAAGTGAAGTGAATACGTAGTTTAGTTTTAAGTACCCTGTATGACAGTGGCAAACCGCTATTCAGAATACAAAATTAAACTTTTACATGCAGACAGACTAGAATACATATAGTTTCCCTATTTATATATATATATATCAATTACATTCAGGATGTAAAGGGATAGCTACTAAGGCTGTGCTTATATTTTAGATCAGACCTGGCACTCTGTGCATGTTCAGCATTGAATTGATTTTGAACACCAGCATGTTTAGTGTTTACATTAGACCCCATGCTCGGCATGCGGCCACACACTCGCAAACATAGAGCAGGAACTTGAGGTTTCTCTCAGAGAAGGTGCAAAACCATAAGCCATACATGTGATGTTATGCACTGCCATAAATACGAGTCTATTATTGTGTCACATTACGTGCGAAACAAACAACAACAGAAGTTCAAAGGTCATACTGATCCGGGTCAACCCATAGCTGTGTGTAGATTACAAATTTTAACACTGCGCACAGGGTTCAACACACCATGCTCATGGTCTGATGTAAGCAGGGCCTAATGTATGCTAAGCTGAAAGAGCATGGGATAATGGGTTGTAATCCTTAGGTCACTGAACAGGTCGAATCTTGTTCTAGCCAAAACAAATTGTTATATTTGCAAATTTAAATAAACTCTCTAAATAATTTTATCACTTCTTTCAAGATGTGTAAAGAACTGGAAATAGATCTTTGCTCATTTCTAGCCTACTTCAGTTGTCTGGTAATTATCTGATCTGTAGTACTGGTCGCTAATTCAGACCTTGGAATATATCATGTACCATTACAGCTGGTCAGAAAATATGAAAACAACTGAATGGACAAACATAATAATCTTCCAGTCATATTGTTAGTCTGTGATAACTCTTGTTGGGTTCAGTGCACAACAATACCACACAGTTAGACTTTACTGACCTTCAAATTTGTGAAAGGATTAGAGACTACCTAAGCCATCAAGCTTTGACAATGCTATGTAAATGACCTTTATACAAATGCTTGACACTTGACAGCCTGCCAGCTTATGAAGACTTCAACACATGTCAGAGCTCAGAGGAAAGAAATATCATCAGAATATGACAATGTGATTGTACCATACAGTACTGTACACACTACACAGTAACTGCAAGGATTTCATGACCCTCTGATCACTGAATCTCTGCTCATTTTAATTTTGATGATGTCCGACCACTGACTGATATCCCACCAACTACAGAAATGTCTAGATGGTTCATGGGGATGCAAGAACTCCTTTATATAAGGAGAGCCTATAGATTTACACTACATATATCTAAATACAATAGTTTAACTAACTTTAAGTTTTCATCTCACCCATATTTCCCTAATCTTGTCAACTTTGACAAGCTTCTGTGGTTGTGGGATGGAGTTTACTTGAAAATATTTAAGGCTTTTGGAAAGCATGTTAGTCTTATTGCACTACCATAGGCGTAGGAGGCGGGGGGGCTGGGGCCCCCCCCCCCCCCCCCAACCAAAACTTTTGGTGAAAATTCGGGCAATATGCTGAGAATCTTTCGGGCACCTACTGAAAGAAGAAAACTTTGCAGTGTGTTTTTCAACTTTTTTGGTGAAAATTCGGGCAATATGCTGAGAATTTTTCGGGCACCTACTGAAAGAAGAATAATTTGCAATGTGTTTTTCAATGGTTAAACTGATACTAGTATTATCGTTATTATTGTAACGACTTCCCCAATAATTATAACCAATATGGAAGGGTAATTACACGGAAAATAAAACCAAAATTTTTCGCGCGCTACGCGCGCGTTCAACATCGTAATGTGCATATCATACAAGCATTTATCGGTTATTTGCATGTGATGTGATGTTAACAATTTTGGTTATATTTTCGGGCAAGTCGTTACAGCCCCCCAAATCAAATTAGGCTCCTACGCCTATGTGCACTACAGACATATACTGTAAATAAAACAGTTTTAGATCAATTTCATCTCACTCACATTTTCCTCATCTGGTCAATCTTTAAAAAGTTATGCGGTTCTGGGATATGGGGTTTACTGGAATGCCATGTAGTCGTGGTTCCACCATCATCAAAGAATGTACAGTATATTCTTGTACTGAACATTGTAGGCATTTAAATAAACTAGTTTTACGTGATCAAAGCAACCTTTACTCTGCACAGTCAGGTTTGGAGATTCAACAAGATACTGTATATATACAGAGACTTACAGACAGCCCTTAAACTTTAAAAGAGCATAGTTGCTAAATGAAAGAACTTTGTACATTACGACTGATGAATGTGATAACCACAAGTACAGTACAATGTACAAATATGTTGATGCTTTAACAAACAAAGAAATGATAGTCTTTACTTGCTATAGTATTTGTCTGAAACACTCAAACCGTGTGTGTAATCTTTGTACAAAATCTTTAGAACTGAAAGTAGCATTCAAATGCAAGATAAATGACAACCTAATACAATAATAAACTAGCAGTTCTAACTGAATAGCTAACATCCTCCACAATTTGCTTTAGGTACACTGTTGGTACTGTTTAGTGTTGTATAAGGTACATAGGAACAAATACAATATTACTGTACAATATTTGCAACTCATGCATGAAGAGCCTTTATGGTGAGAGATTACATACACTTGAGCCATTGAGACATATATATACTCCACCTCACTACAGTGATCTTTTTAAGCTATATACAACACATTACAGTTACACAAAACATTTTAAGTACCAATTGTTGTATAGCAATGCTTCACAGAATGGAACAATCTTTGTATTATGAAAATCAATGGCATAGAATGAAACAACATGGACACAATTATGCCTGACAAACTGTTTTTAACAACGGCTTAATAGACTACTTACTGTAGCTAAATATAATGCTTTCTGTATGATCCCTTAAATTGTAAATACTGCAAATACAGTATGTAATCACACTGCAGGTAAGCCTAAAGACTTTGTTCTGGCTGCATAAATTGTTACTAATCACTCCCCCAAAACTAACTGGTTCGGGGATTTATGAGCAACAATACTTACCTGTCTCCAGTCTACAGTACATGCACTTTTCTATCTCTTTAAGATCTAAACTACTGTACATATGACTGGAAACATGTTGGGACTACGCCCACGCCTCCAAGCGCAGTAGCAAGGCCAACTCGCAAGCTAGAATGGAGATTATCGTGAAACCAATACCTGTACGATAATATAGCGAGTTAGGGGGTAAAATGTGCGGAAAGTTTTCATTCGCGAAAAAACATGGAAAATCGAAAGGATACTTATACAATGCTTCAAGATTGGTGAAGAAAACCAGACAAAAATCAATCCAAAACAAATTTCTTGGATAAAAAGCCTAGATAGAAAAACCTGTACGATTGACTTCTGCGTGGTAGATTTAGACAGGAGGAGAAAGTGGGCAGTGTCCTAGAAGTGTGATATTGGTTGGGGAGGGGGAGGGGGGAGGGGGAACAGAGCTGAAATGTATCCATTATGTACTTCAGGTCTATAGGAAGGTACAAACTGTATGTAGAGTCAATAGCGTTAATCCGCAATTCTTTGTGTTAAGTCCAAAACTTGGATAATCTATCCAATTCCAAATTCTTTTTTCTATATCATGAAATAAAATTCTCTACTGTCCATCTTTCCTTCACAGAGAGCATCAAATATTTTGGGTTGGTAAAAAAATATGTACAGACTGAATTTGGATTTATTATTTGATTGAATTGATTTCAACTTTATTATCTCCTTGAAAGGATGAATATTGTACATGCTTGCACTAAAAACAATCAATGTCAAGTGTACATGAAAAATTTTAAATTTACAAAAGAAAACATACAAAATCATGATTTAAACATAAGAAAGGTAAAATCCATACTATAAACAAACTAAATGTAAACATCTAACAATTTAATATGATTGCTATAAAAAGTATTTATCATGCAGTACACATGTATTAAAGCTGTACAACCTGATCATAATGAAAACAACACCAACAATTGCTTTACAAAGTTCTGATTACCGTACATCTTACGTAGCAGACTCTGTTAGTTCCTATTTATTTTTTTTTAAGCTTAACACCTTATCTAACAGACTGATCTGCTTGACTCATTTTTACTCTCTCTTTCTCTTGTATCTTTGATTTTAGAAGACAAGAAAATAATTGTTTTCTGTTACAAATGCAGAATTTGTTTCTCCCTTTTACACATTTAAAGGTAATGGGGTTTTTTCTCTTCAAAAGGTACAGTACTGTACAGCAGATGAAGCAGAACAACTTCCTCAAACTGTCCAAAAGTTCAGTAACCCTGCTTCAAAAGAATTAAACCGTGTCCATAAACCTGTTTTCAAATCCAATTAAGTACCCCATGGAATGTAGAGCAGCACTTAACAAGTTGAAAAGTAAATAAACGGGATTGTGCATACTTTCGATCTAAGAGAGTAGCGGGTGATTAATCTCCACAAACAAACTGGAACTGGCTGGATGCGCCCCTATCATTCAGATACAAACAATACCAGACCCTTCACCATTGTATCCTGATTAAAACATTTTCTACAGCCCACAGCTGTCAGTTACATTCAGCATACATACTGTACATATATGTGATATAGATACTGATATCATGGCTTGGTTTCTGGCTTCATGAAGCATTTTTTTTAAGTACTGTACAACAATGATTCAAGAATGCTTACATTGAAACCCATATTCATCATCACACAACACTGTTGACAATATAGGATTCAGGGTTCATTTCCAATGACCTGGCATTTTTACTGTACTTTTGCATTGTACGATGTAACATTTTGGCTTTCAATTTATTTGCGAGAATTTGGGAAAGGGGACTGTGGTCTTTTAGTGGAAGGTATAAATATGTGATGTTTACATATTTGTTACTTGAATATGGTAGAACAGCCCTCAACATGAATACAACGTGGAGCATAAGAGGCTTAAAAACAGATGCAACGAACCATTCCAATTCATGCAACTCATAATATTGTGCATTTTTATCCATAATGTAACATTGACTACAACAGCAATAAACTGCACATTGCAATATATTGGAGGAAAATCAAGAATATAATTTTAAAAAGTAGCACATTGGTATGTATGTACATCAAAACAGAGTATTCACTTAGCATACAATTGAAGAGGCCTAGAACTATGGTACCAGACAGCCAAGAATATTTCTAGTCTAAATAGTTGAGCTTGTCCACTAGATTCATGAGATGATTTTACAACCCTATTAATCTCAAATAAATCCTATCGGCTAATCTCATAGCCCACCTAAAGTCGTCTTGTTACCTTGCATGACTCCACAAGAAACAAGTGTGCAACAAATCCATAATGCAACAAGAAATCAACTTTACAGCTGAACACTAAAAGCTAAGTCTTTCATTTAAACACTTAAGAATGTAGGTGCTATATTCATACAACTTTCCATTTGCCTCTGTTGTTGAGAATCATCTGCTCTGTAATAACTATTCTTCAATTCTCTAATTTACATAGCTAGTTCTATCTGAACTCCTATCACTAATTAGGCAGACCACAAGAAAGCCTTTAGTAGCTATTTTGTTAAGAAAGCTTGCTTGAAGTTTGAAACTAGCCTAAGTACTATCAATCAATCAGAAGACATTTATATAGCTCCAAAATCAACAAAAATTGCATCATCTACATAAACAAATTTTTATTTCCAGACTTGGTTCTTCAAATCAACTATATTTTAACAAGAGTGCATATGTAAAATTGCACTAAGTTGGCACTGTTGAGGTAATGTATGACTATTAAATAGGTAGTTTTCACATGTTACATTAACAGCAGGCACTTCACAGGTAAAACCCTGTTAGTTCTGTTGTTTAACCAGGGATGTGTTAGTGCGAAGCATGCCTTACAAATAGATCGTTAAAGTCAGACGCATATGTCAACAATAATAATCTTTAATATAGTGTCATTGCTAGAATGTAATGGTCTAAGGAACTTACACTTATTTGATTGTGTAATGTATCCGTAGTGTTAGACTAGCCTAAAGGTTATATGAGATGACACGTCCAGATTGGAATGACTTTTTGCACGTAATTAAAAGGAGTAGTTTTCAAGCACTGGGTTTTTCTATGGCCAAAATATCATGAAAAATTCATGGGTTGACTACACCCTCCTCCCACATCTATGCCACCACTATGTGCATGTACTACAACTTTACAAGAGCTTCACAAGTTAGCCAATATCCTATACTACATAAGTAGTATGGTGCCCTTTCAAATTATTGGTGCCTAACTTGAAATCCCTCATCCTCTTCCTGCAGTACATTAATTAATATAATCGCATTCTTGGGCTGCGTAAACTGAGCCTTATGATCATATTGTATAATGATATAGCCGGTAAGCTAGGCCTACACATTATTATTGGCCGAAATTCAACAACAACCTGCTGTAGCACAGCTAGCACAGAAAACAATTATTAAAAGAAGTCATCAAACGATTGCGTCAAGTTTATGTTAGAAATGCCAGTCTGATAAATCAGCCTACGCTTGATGAGACAAAACTTATATACCGACTGCCTACAGAAGGTCATAACTATCACAGTCAGTGGTCGTGATTTCACTAGTACTACTGCCGTGCTAATGATAAACTACGTAGCCTAGCCACTAGAGGTCTACGCACTGCAAGTTCTAAAGACCACACTGGTATGATCATAATGCATAGTAGTAACTACAGTAGTAACAGCAGTATCCTCTGATACAACTGTACTGTATGAATATGAGAACTTACTCTTCGCTGCCTCCACTAACGCTTTGCCACTTCGAATGAGTTCTTTAATTGCTTTATTAGTCCGTTCCAATTCCGCTTCATGGGAATGTAAGTTGTCGCGAAACTCTGGACTGTCTAGAAAACACTCCGTAAATTCCAGTGGCTGAAGAACCATGTTGCTTGTGTATTATTTTCCGTTAAAAGTGTTAAAATACGACTATAACCAAGGACTACGCCTCCATGTTCACGATATATTTATACCGTACCTCTCTCTGTGAACATATTAGCGAACATAAGATAGCGCATGCGTAGTTCATTTACTATTTTATTAAGAAATCACCTGTCATATATTTCCCCGATACACCAATGAGTTTTTCAATTGTCTGTAAATGGAAAACAATGAGACCCTTTGTGCGCTTAACAACTTTACAACTTGACCAAATAAGCGTTTATCGCTAGTGTCTTTATTTCGTAAGTAAGAAAGGTTGTGAAATTCCACTCGACCAGGGAAAATTGACGAATAAATCGGATCGGGCATGGAATTGCATTTGGACGAACACTGTCCGGATTTTCTGCACTGACCGCATCTAATCCGATAAATTATTCTGAAACATGCTGCAATTAACTTAAAATTATATTTTAATATCACGATATAGAAGGAATTCAGGGAGCAGAGATACATTCATTAATTGTAGGATTACCGAAGGTCTGCACAGAGAAATTGCTAATAGATGAAAGTCTGAAAATGGAATCTCTTTATTGGGGGCGTTGTAATAAGCCTAAATTTTAAACAATCGAAAGATAAGACAAAATGGGTTTTCTCTTTCGTGTTCATTTTGTTCTCATATTGTGAGAGATGATTTATTATCGGACTAAACTGTTTGTTGTTATTGCCGGGAGCCAGTAGTGGAGCGTCCATACAGTCAGGGGGGCGGATGCCCCCCCCCCCCTGACGGACTCAAATGGACTGCTGGCGCCCTTTTCAGCTTTTTACCACTTTTTACTTATTTGCGATTATTGACTTTTTTATTGCGCTCTCATCTACCTATTGACATTTGTCACATTTTGTTGGTGTAATTTTCTGACAAAATGGCGATAACACCTATTTATTCTTCGTTTATCTGCAAATTAGCAAGGCCCGGAAAGGGTCATTTCCGGCAATCTAGAGTGTATATTTACTCCAAAAAAACCAATGGTGGCGCTCCGCTTAGATAGTGTCGAAAGCGCCCCTACAGACCATTCTCGCCCCCCCCCCTGACCAATACCCCTAGCTCCGCCACTGCCGGGAGCCACAAACTACGGGGTGAAAGGGGGGGTGGTCTATGGGTTCTGTTTTTCTACTAGTCTTGGCCAAGTCGTTTGTAACACTCTTTTTCTCGCGTGCAACTGTACACACCTCAGAGTCGGTGCCTACCACGAATTGCTGCCCACTGTATTTTACATGCCAGAGGATCTGTTCGATACAAAAAGTATCAATCGAAAGCGTTGTCGCGGCGTTCTCTGGGCAGTACAGCAAATAGATACGGGAAAATAGCTTTGTGAAAAAGAAACTTGGTACACTATAGGCTGTTCGTATACTAGGGTCTTAACAATACTATTTTGCTACTGGCGATTTTACGTGCAATACAACAATACAGAAAGACGGACAGTATCTCTGAAATTTCCTTTTCTACCAAATTATAGTAGCGATAGCGGTCTAGATATATCCTATGGCAGAAGACATATAGTGTCGGTCATGACTTCGAGAATTCATGCAGAATCACGCAGTAATTACGAATGATTAACATATCTAGACTTCGGAACAAGATATTGGGTGGGCAGCGGTATGCAACAGTATCATGTAGCTGAACACATGTACTTTTCCCTTCCATATGGCATATTGTCTGCCACGGAACTATTCCTACAACTTTGTACACATGAACCTCATCGAACTCACATAACTAATTTTCAGAGTGTAGCACCAGGCTGGGAACGAACATCATCATCGGCGACTCATGAAGAAAACACCACGGAGATAGATTACCTAATGGCCCAACCTTGAAAACATGTAAAAGTGAAACCGAGGTAGAATTCAATTCAAACTTAAGGCACACTCAGGCAGGAAGAGAAGGGATTGGAGAGGGAGGTCCTTCCATGAGCACTGGACCCAGATTCAACTATGGGGCCAACGGGAATGTAGAATAAGGAATAAGTTAATTATTTTATATACGGTATAGCCTCTGAATATATTTAGCCTCTGAAGAAGATCCTGCTAGGATCGAAACGTCAGGCCAACTTACTTTTACACATTCTATTACACAGGCTCTCTAGTATGATAAGCAGTTTGCTAACAGTTTTATTTTATTTTTATTTTAGTTAACATATATACACAGGTTTTCATGATTTCCGGAAAAAATACTCCTGCGCCCATAAAGATGCCATAATTTATGAAGACCTGGGAGAGGGAGGTCGGTGACAGAATATCTGACATGGTGCGTTTCTTGATGTTGGCCCGACTGATTTTTATTATCATTATATATTGCATATCATAAAATATTTAGGGATATGTATATCACAAACAATTCAGTTGCCCTGGTCGATCAACTATCGTCGAGTTCTAATGGGTTTCCTCAGTGCCTATTGGCGATCAGTGGAGTTAACTATCTTATTCTGCAATTTTCTCCTGCGTACAAATGTTTTAAGATGGGCTCAGCTAACACATACACAAAGTGCATCCGTTTTAATATGTTTTCAATCAGGATCTGGATGTTGTGGCTTGCACGTTGAAGATCATGAATGGAAGTACATGTGGTGCAAAAATTGGGTCAATTCAGGCAATTTTAGACACCTTCAGGCCTCCCAGGAGCAGCGTATGAAAATTGTTTACTATATACTGAGTAAAGAGGTTTGTTTACAAGTGACGAAAACTTAGCAGCTCATAGCAAAAAATCTGCATGGTTAGATACGGAAAATTGATGGTGCCAAGAATGGCCAACTTGTCAATTATCAAGTGATTGGTAGTGAGAACTTCTATCTAGACTTTGAAAACCACATTATTTTTTTTATGATTTAGTGTATAAGTCAATGGGGCTTTTACTAGCGTATGCTACCTGTAGTGTAATCGCGTAAGGATGAATAAAATACGGCGCTATTTATAAACGCATAAAACTCTCATTTTGTGCATTCGCCGGAGTCGACGACACCCCTGGATCCCATGTAAAGTTTTACGGTAAATTCGTGATAGCAAGCGCATTAATGTTCTTTTGAGGGATAGCGGTGGCGACGACAGTGGCGTCGTCAGACATTTCAACCTTGGGGGCACAGGAGTGCGGGGGGGGGGGACATCACTTAATTAGGGGGACAATGTTTATTTGTGAATGCCGTCCAGGGGGAGGGGTCTAAGGGGAGGGGGACACCCCAAAGAAAGATATGATTAATCAAGGGTCCTTAGATGCAATCTGATGCTTTATTTGCAACTTGAAGTAACTTTATGTTCAAGAATTTTCGGGCTTAGTCTGTCCAATATTTATGGTTTTAATTGAGGCAGATAAAGTGTTTGCTTGATTATTTATTTTAACTCTACAAATTGCATCTGGGGGGGGGAGGCACCTGGGGGGCACGATTTAATTTTGGGTGAAGTAATACACGAAAGAGTCTCAAAATCCAAACTACTGTTTAATAATTTCACTGTTATTGTATTGAAAAAATGGTTACAATTTGACCAACGAACACAGCAACTACGGTGTCTATCAGCGGGCAGCTACACATATGTAACACACTGTAAGCACAGTATGTGAAGTTAGGGAACACGCGAAATTACCGTACTCATATCTATTCTTTCTTCCAAGACTTGGAAGTTTCCCATTCCAATTTTGCTAGAAGAGAATCTGTTTTTGTTTTGTTGCAACCTAATTGTGTTGTATTTCGAAACCCTAGGTTTAAGTAGGATTTTTGTTCAGCGTACCACATCCCTGACGTCCGATCATCCACCCCCACCACAAGCCCAGCCCAGCCACGCCAACCGACCCACTCCAATCAGGTGGAATGTCTTGATGAGGACAATAGACATGTGATGGGGTGGGCTTCATGAGGAAAATTGGCTTAATGTCTTTTTTTCTTTCTTTCAATAATTAGTTTTTCTCTATGGGCAAATTTCAGATGGTTCCCAAATGAGCCAACTTGAATACTGAACACACATCATCGATATTCATATATATGTCATTGATTGTAGGCTTTGACCAGGGAGCTGCTACTCTAACGTTAGAGTAGCAGCTCCCTGCTTTGACACTACGATCACTCCCCTTTGCACCAACTAAGTTGTAGCAACGTATGGAACGCCAAAAGGACTACAGGTGGCGCTACTACTCTAAACAGGAGGTGCAACTACACTAAACAGGAGGTGCTACCCGCCTGTCCACAGCGCGCCAAGGTGCACCACGGTGTACTGAAGCATACAGGGGGCCACCCGTCCGCCGGGCGCCAAGGTGCACCACGGTGTACTGAGGCCTACAGGGGGCCACCCGTCCGCGGGGCGCCAAGGTGCACCTCGGTGTACTGAGGCCTACAGGGGGCCAACCGTCCGCGGCGTGCCAAGGTGCACCACGGTGTACTGAGGCCTACAGGGGGCCACCCGTCCGCGGCGTGCCAAGGTGCACCACGGTGTACTGAGGCCTATAGGGGGCCACCCGTCCGCGGCGTGCTTAGGTGCCCCACGGTGTACTGAGGCCTACAGGGGGCCACCTGTCCACAGCGTGCTAATGTACACCATGGTGTCCTGAGGCTTACAGGGGGCCACCTGTCCACAGCGTGCTAAGGTACACCACGGTGTCCTGAAGCTTACAGGGGCCACCTGTCCACAACGTGCTAGGGTACGCCACAGTGTCCTGAAGCCTACAGGGGGCCACCTGTCCACAGCGTGCTAAGCTCTTAGGAGTTGTAGCACCATCTGTTTAGAGTAGTAGCACCTTCTGTTTAGAGTAGTAGCACCTCCTGCTTAGGGAAGTAGCACCACGAGTTTAGGGTAGTAGCACCTCCTATTTAGGGTAGCAGCGTCACCTGTAGTACTTTTGGCGTTCCATAGTTACGTGATCTCAGGTGACAGCCAAAGTTCAACTGGCCTACGTTATTGCAGGGCAAACAGGCACGAAAAGGTATAGAACACAATATAATGTTTTCCTAACATTACAATTTTCGAACGTTTTCATCTTTAATTTGCTTTCAGCTAAATTACCCCCTCGTAAATCATAAGAATATCACTTATAAAGTAATAATATCTACCGGGTAAATTTGTCGAGTGGCCCCTTTCATTACTTGTCTTAGTTCCGCGAAATGTAATCAAAAGATTACATAATTAATTTACAGTGCAGAGTGACACTACTTTAGTAATAGTAGGGCTCTCCAATGACACACCCAGTTACACTTTTGCAGGGGCGTACCATGGCCGAGAATTTTTCATATGCCATTGATGTTTAATTTAGCCATCATAGTGAGCATGTAAACAGTTCATAAGAAGCGCATTTATATATTTAATTTAATTTAATTTAATTTGTTAGTTCTTAACTAAGTATAACCCATTTTATTTGGCCTGTTAGGAACTTATTTCATGTTAATTGGCTCTTGTCTTGATATGTTTTCTAAAAAATTGTATCATTCGATTTGAATCATGCAAATACACAAAAGCTATTTGTTGTGTAATTTTGTAAAAATGCACTAGGCCTATATATGTCTCCATACAGACTGTCCAGTTGACTGAAGAACAGAGTTTCACGAAAAGGAAAGTGGGGGGGGGGGGTGGAGGAGGGAGAGATGAGAACAAGGGCAAATGATGGAGTGGAATTTTAGACTATGATCATTTTCTGATAGGAGGTATTTACCTGGATTTACCTGGATCGCCACTCTTCTCTGCGTTGGTGCTTGAAGAATGGCTCTTAAGGATAGAAGGTCTCGTGACCCTTAAAGATCCTATTGCTGGCTAGCTTGGTTTTAAACTGGTTTAACGACTTTGCTGTAATTACATGATCTGGCAGTTTGTTCCACACTTTCCAAATCGGCAAAAATACGAATTTCTTCTTATTTCTAGTCTCACTTGTTTTGGCCTTATTTTTTTTTTAATTTCCCCTTGTTGTTGATAGTTCCAGAAACTCAATTATTTGTTCCACGTCTATATCAATATTCCTGTTAATAATGTTGTACATTGTGATTAAGTCTTGTCGAAGGTGTCTTTTTTGCATTGAGAATAGATCCAGCTCTCTAAGCCTCTCCTCATAGCTTTTGTTCCTCAAGCCTTTAATAAGTTTTGTCATATGTCGTTGCACTCCTTCTATTAAATTTATATCTTTCTTTAAGTGTGGCCGCCATACTTGCACTCCATAATGAAGGTGTGGTCGTACCAGTGATTTATACAGACCTAGGATGGTCTTTCTGTTATAGTTGGAGAAATTTTGCTTGATGATGAGGATCATCTTTGCGAACTAATGTCTCATCATGGATATTAATACTTCAAACTACTGGACATATTGAATCCGTTCATATGAAACGATGGTTTGGCTGCAGCTCTTCTGTCTTGTTAGCAAAGGCTATTTATTCTCACATAAGTATTATGATTACATCAGAATATTAAAGTGATATTATAACAAAGAAGTGGTGCAGGACTGAATAGGCCTACAGATGATCATACTTTGGCCCACCTGAGGCTAGTTTTTGTATTTAAATAAGATCCTGGCTTTACCTTCTTAAGAATGGAGGCAAGACTAACAGTGGCCTAGTCAGAAAGAAGGGTTTTTATTTAATTTGGCTCTGAGTTAAGTTGAATGAATTCTCTTTAATTATTTAAAATCCCAACACACTGTTTAAGCCGCTGGATGTAAATATTGTTTTCTCACCAATACAAACTAAAAGTATCCAAAACTTTTATTTCCTTGTAGGAAGTATCGCAGAGAGTTAAGGTGGAGTTGTCTTACCATTCAGTAATTTATTTCACAAAAAAGACAATGACTGCTTATGGAAGAACCTTTCAACTTGGTGCAGGTTATAGTGGCTACCAAGTGCAGTATTCCATTGACAAAGGTAATTGTAGACATATAAGATTCTATCTTTGATATCTTATGCTGCAAAACACAGTATATGGATTCATACTTATTTTCATAGCAGTTAAATGCCAGTGAGTCCATAAGCTGAGAGAGAAAATGCATTACTATTGACCAATTTCACATCCATGGGTATATATGTAGTCAAACTACTTGATCAAGAAAGCCACTATCATGTGAGGATTTTAAGTAATCATATTTTCTACTAGTAACTAAACTGAATCTCACATGCATTTGTGTGGCTTACCTCTCTTTTGCTTGTCATTCATATTCCAACACAGGCATGCTGCAAAATCAGATTTAGGATTGATCATCTACTTTCAAACTTCAAGAATTGTTTTATGACCACCTTTAAATGCTTTTTTGGTCTCAGAGATATAGTTGAACACTCCTCAAAGGCTGTGAATAATTTGATTTGTCCGAGCTTGCAGGAAAGTACTTTTTTTAAACATTTGCTGTACAAATTAAAATTAACTGAACTGTACATTAAATTGATTTGATTCTTTCTTTTTGCTCTCGACAGTGAAAAAGCTAAAAAATGATGGATTCTTCCACATCAACAAGACCTTCTTGCCAGCAAAGATTTTCTACTTTCTGTTCATGGGCAGTGAGTACACAGAGATCATTGAACACTTTTTAAATACATCTTCCCCTTCTTAACATATGTTCCCTTCAACTATGCCTGTCATATAACGTTGCTAAATCCAATATTAACAATGCACGTTATACCTATGAATTAAGAGTATGTTCAAGTTGCTTTTGTTATGTAATTAATATTGTACAAAGTTATGTGAAGAATGTAAATTTCGCAGGATGGAAGGGACTCTTTAGCCAGTATTATTACTCCCTTAGTAACCTTCTAAGTACAATCATACCTAAAATGTGGGAATTTCATATGATATCGCCTCCCAGTCGCTGAATGAAACTGGGTTCGGATCCTTGGTTACATGGTATGCAAGGTACTGTGGCTTCTAACTGGGGCCCTCAGCAAAAACATGACTATGGTGATTGCACCAAGTAAGGGCTGTATAACTCAGTTGGTAGAGCACTAAGAGCAGTGGCTCGTAATCCAGACATCACTGGTTCGAATCCTGTTCAAGCAATTAATGACTTTGCTCATGTCCATTGTTTTATGATTTCCCTGTGACTTTTCCATTGTGCATTAACTTTGTGTACTCAGATTTATGTTACTTGATGCAAGAAGATGCGATATTAGTAAAGAAGGGACATGAAGTTAATCTGTTACCTCTAAATTATAATACTACTGTTACTACATATGTATGCTAAAAATTCCCCAAATTAGCTTCTAGTCCTCATGGTTTTTAAAAGCTGACATAATGGAGGCAAAAAGGTAAAATGTTGCAATTATCAAAACTGCTATGGATGTTGGTAGCAAAAGAAGTATTCTTCTTTAAAATATTGGGCACCATTTGTGTGTACTTTTGAGCATAAGAGATCATCACATTTACTACACTCAATAGGTTTCATGTGTGTCTTTCAAAAGAATTGAGTGTTTCTTCTTTCTCAAGCTTTCCTTCTCATTTACAGGTATGGTCAGCTTCCTGCCATTTGTGCCAGTCTACATGGAACAGCTTGGGTTAAACAGCTTCCAGATTGGTATCATCAGGGCGGTGCAACCCATCTGCACCATCATTGCCTGTCCGTTTTGGGGAACAGTAGCAGACAAGTTTAGCATCCATCGCATTGTTGTCCTGATAGGAATTGCTGTAGGATGCACAGCATCTGGTGCCACATACTTTACCCCGTCTGCCTTGAACTCCACCACCACCAACTCTACCACTGGGGGGCCCTCTCCTCCACCGCTTGATTGGGATGACTCTCTCCTTACCTTCTCCATCATGATCGGTCTTTCAACAGTCTTTATCGTTTTCCTGGCGCCCGTAAATCCCATGATCGACTCGAACGTAATGGAGTTGTTAAAGGACCATCCAGATACAGACTATGGCAAACAAAGACTTTGGGGTGCAGTGGGATGGGGTAGCATGTCTGGCTTAACCGGCTTGGCAATGGACACCTATGTAAAATACAATCCCCACGGAAACCGCTTCCTCCCAGCCTACATCATATTTGCGCTGATGATGGCGCCGGCAATCATTCCGGTACTCGTCATGAAATTTCCTCCTCACTCAACACCGATGTCTATCAGCAAAGAGCTTTTAAATCTCTTCCGAGAAGTCAAAATTATCATCTTTTTCATTATCGCAGCAGTCTGCGGGCTTTCCTTAGGAGTGATTGGTACATTCCAGTTTCTATTCCTCAATGAACTTGAAGCTCCGAGCCTGGTGATGGGTCTGACCCTGACATTTACGTGCGTCTCTGAAATTCCCTTCATGTACTTATCCGACAGGTTCATTCAGTGGTTTGGACACGAAACGGTCTTTTCCATCGTCCTGTTCTGCTACAGCCTTCGTTTCTTCCTTTACTCTATTCTTCAAGACCCTTGGCATATTCTTCCGATTGAGTTGTTACATGGGATATGTTTCGGTGCCCTTTGGCCCGCTGCTGCATCGTTTGCCAATAAAGTCGCTCCTGAAGGGATGGGTGCCACAGTCCAGACCCTTATGTCTGCTGCAAGCCTTGGTTTAGGTGAGTACCGAGTTTCTGTAAGATCTAATGTGGCTGACTGTTCATCGTTACCGGTAATTATTTAATTGATCATACCAGAAGGAGAAGCAGGTGGGAGGGATGGGGGAATGATTGCACCCCTCCCTCAGAGGCAGATAGAGAAGCAAGATGGAGGATGGACTTCCAAAGAGTAGACTAAAGAGATGATTACAACACGAGAGAAAAAAGGAAAAGAAATGACTAACAATTTCAGTTATCAGGGAAGTTAATCCCTTAAAATGATCCCGACAGAGAACATAATGTAACCCTGGTACCTCTTAGCTGTGCAACCTGTCATTGCTATTGGAAACGGGCAGACAATTTGTGGTTTTCGTTGGGTACTTTGTTTTTTAATCATTTCTATTCTAATCTGTCTTGTCCCAACTGTGGTGCTTTCCATCTCTCTTCTCCTCATTTGCCTGCTACAGAAATGTACTGCATATACTTTATACAATTGCTTTTATTTCCATAAAGTTAAGATCTCTATCAATGGGTAAATGAACTTTCCAAGAAACAAAACAAAAGGGTGCATTCGTTTGGCAAATATAACACTTACTTCACCCAAATGATTACATGTTGAGCAGCTCTTATGTTCATGGATCCAACCCATTAAAATATTAAATAATATTGTCAAGGAATATTAGAAAATAGTGAAATAATTTTGTTGAAATTTTCTCATAATTACTTAATGTTTTAGTTTTATAGTGGAAAAGAACAATTTTGCCTAAATGTCTTTCGTTAAAGAATTTATTCACAATAATGTAGACAAATGCCATGCTTTTTAGAATTTCATTCTAATATTAAAAAGGATGGTGAAGAAAATCGATTTTTAAGAGATTTGGTTTTAGATTTTATAACAAACTATTTGCTGTTTTTGTTTTTTGTTTTTATGTTCTATATTTCAATACTTAGGCAACATAATTTTGTAGAAATCAATAAATGCCTAATTTTCTTTGAATTTGAAGGTGCTGGGCTTGGAACTATTGGAGGTGGCTACATATACAACAACCTAGGTGCAAGAACACTTTTCGTTTACTGTGGAATTCTTTGCTCTGTAACTACCGTTTTATTTATCATTTATGCCATTTTGGACTACTTCTTAGTCAAACGGAGATCTCGTCAAACAGAGTATGATCGAATTCAATAAATATGCCTTACCATATTTTGTATTCCAATGAAAGCTATCTATAAATTATAGGCATCGACTATAGGAGATGCTTTAAGAGGTGAAAAAAGGGAATTTTGGTTTAAGCTTATACCATTTGGTGTGTAAAACACTTGAAAATGTATATTTATATGTTAATCAAAAACAGGGTAAACTTGAAGTGTGATAGAACCTTTGGAGGTGAAAAATGTAGTACATTACCATGAAGCGAAAAAGGAAAAATTTTAGCATGAATTCAAAGCACATTTTCCCAGGCTGAACTTGGAGTATTTGCTATTTCTAGAAAATATAAATAACTGTGTTAGAGTTATTAAAGTCAGCAAAAAGGGAAGTTTGGTTTAAGCTTACACCATTTGGTGTGTAAAACAGTTGAATATATATATATCTATATGTTAATCAGCTGTAAAAAATAGAAGAGATATTACAGGGTAAACTTGAATTGTGAAAGAACCTTTGGATGTAAAAAATGTAGTACATTAGCATGGCACAAAGAAGGAAACATTTTAACATGGGTTCAAAGCACATTTTCACAGGCTTAACTTGGAGTATTTGCTGTTTTTAGGTCATATAAATGACTGTGTTAGAGTTATTCAAGTCTGTTTCTAAAACATAGTGTTGCAAAGTCTTCTTAATGTGAATTTGCAGACATAAAATGAAGTTGTTACAGTTTTGGCAAAAAACCAAAAAAAATTAAATTTTGGGTGTGACAAAGCGACAATTGTCTTTCAGGCATTTTTCAGATGAATTTTATAAACAGTGCAAAGGTATAACATTAAATGCTAAGATAAAAATTTATTTCAAACAAGAGTAGTCACTGGGATCATTTTGAAGTAATGAGAAGCTAACACTGCTATGAGAAAACCTTGAAACTTTTGGGAACATTTAAACATTAAGAGAGGTGACAAAGTTGTACCTCATATGACTATGCAGTATTAATAAGTTTAGTTCAGTTTTAATATGACAAGGTTCTGTTAGTGCATCAGTCAAAGTTTGGCTAGTATAACAGAAAATAGAAATTCTTGAGGAACCACAGAGTCGATTTGCATGATTCCACTGTGCTATACAGAGTATATATATTCTTACTTTGATTTATAACATATTTATTGAGCATTCTAAGCAACAGTATTATTATTATGATTGGATATATTTAAGCACTTAACAGATTGGACAAGTATATTGGACAAATGATTTTATTTTATTTATTTATGTTTTCCACATGAGCACATACAGTACATGTTTACAGAAGAATATACGATAAATGTTGTTGTCTTGATGACTGGGTAGACAAATAATTTTTAATATTTAAAGGTACGTTTATAGTAATTGGTGATGTACTTAAAGGGTGATGTAAGCATCTAGTTTATGTTCTCATATGTCATAGGTCATCATACTAGACGATGACATCATACCTTTTTTGTTTCGTTGAAATAAATGTTGCTTATAATATTGGAATGGAGATATGTAGTGCAAATACAACAGCATAGGTGTGAGTACAAGTAGAATTCACCTTGATACGAGTACAGATATGAGTACAATCATCTAAGAGCTATGTGTACATATTCTTGTACTGTACGCACATCCATACTAGATATCAAACTGCCGGAGTACAAATATGAGTACAAATCACGAGGGTGCATATGAGTACAGCTACTTATGCTAAGATATAAGTTAAAAACAGCACAGACTCATAACAAGTCTGCTATAATTTATTCTTTAGAGAAAGAAAACGTCTATTACTGTAATTGCTCTAGGATTGAAATTGAGTTAGTCCTATTGTAGCCTATGCCAAAGAAAACTTACATGCGATTTGCAATACTGCGTCTAGAAGATGAAAAAAAAATATCTGTTTTGAGATGACTGGCTATCATCAAAGAAGCTGTGCATGCTTGTTTGCTAATTGTACCAAATATGTGCATAGCAGTGCTCCAAATAAAACTGCAATTTGATCAAAACTGATCAAGGCCAACTAGCATTTGTTTTTTACCAAATGTACATTAAGTTGCGAGTAGTGACTGATTTCAATTCAGCTTGAAGAATTTTGTTTTGCAGACACTTTTCCTACGTATCATTAATCATGTATCCAAAAAATTCAATCAAATTATATCAAATATTTGTTCAAGTTTTTCATTCATTGTTCAAAACGAAACATGTCTAGTCGAGCTGGGTGAAGTGCATTGTAGGGTTTTAATTAAATTAACCATACGAATCCAAAGAGAGAAAAAACTTATTATTTTGTACTTTTTCTTATTCAATTGTTTATAGTACTTAACCTTGAAGAAAAACCATGATATCATGCTCGTCTACATAAGGACAGTAACCTGTGGAGAATGTTTACGCAATTTATCTTTCATAATTGAATAATTTATAGAATATTTTTGTATTTCCTTGATTCAATAAAATGTATTTTTATATATCTTAGATAGTTCTTAAGATGTCAGTTATTGGAAGATTTTTGAAGGTTATAAAATTGGACAACTCATAAAAGATTTTTCTTTTTTACAAAAAATGGAAATTGGGGGGTTTGGGGTGAGGAAGAAGCAATTCAATAGATTTATGTTCAAGTTTGATAGTATTGACTTTGAATCCTGTCAGATTAACAGACTTAACCGACAAAGAGAATGTTATTTGAGTTAACAGCTCACATAACAAGTATTTAAATTTCAAATTAGGTGTTAGAATTTGGTAAAACTTCTTAAGTAAAAACTAATAACTGTAGGGGTATCGTTTCTTTTCCTTGCTTAAAAGACCTGTGAGGGGGGGGGGGGGAATAGTTCATTTTGGTGTTAGATTTTGAAGATGGCAAGAAAAGTTTTATGAAAAACTAGGCAGTCGCAACACCAGTTGCAGCACAGAGGTGCAGTGAGGTTCGAGTCCAAGCCTATCGACTAGTAAAGCTAAAGTAATGTTACAGAAGACGCGCTACTGTACCTTTGTTGCCATATGAATGGTACAAGTCCATGCTGATGTTCTTTGAGGAATGTTTGGGGTAACATAGGAGCAGCCAGCATATTAATAATCCTGTGACATACTTTATCTTGTTTTCTTTTAGTATATGAAGTGTAAATTTGTATTGCACAGAATTATCATTTTCCAGCGTGCATTTAGTTTATGTAGTTGAATGTATACGTGCCTAGCTGAAGTTGGAAATAAGTGATATTACAAATTTACGTAACATTATTGGTGACAAGTGAATTATGTACATATCGGCTACTACAATTTTAGTCACACCAGCCAAACGGCAAGTAATTTTGAAATAGTGTTTTCTTAAAGTATGTCATTGTTAGACTAAGATTTCAGGTTCATAATGTGAATTCCAAATATCAGATATAAGTGCCTTGACATTTTGTGTGCTTTCATTACTAATATAAATATATAAGACTCAAACTGCCACATTTGAACAGCAAAAATAATAAAAGTGACTTGTTTGATCATTTTGTTATAAAATTATTCTTAATTAATAGAGATTACAACATCATAATATGTATGCAATTGTTATACTAATTAAATCAGTGCTTTAAATTAATAGTTCTTACATTTCTCAACATTTTGAATAGAGTTATTGTACAGCTTGAATCCATAAGTTGCAAATTATCTTACAATACGTAAGAAATTAGCATTGTTGTATGCAAGCTATGCATTGTTATGAATCATAACACATTGTTATTGTAATTCAGTTACTCAAATTCTTTCAACCATATTCATATGCTGTAAGTTTTACTATTAAATTCAGAATGTATTTTACTAAAGTTACCATGGTTATCATATAGAACCATTGTCATTAATACAACTAACATTTCCTTAAAAAAAAAAAAAGGTGAAATTATCTGTGATTCTTTTAGCTACAATTTTTACTCAGGATGGGTTTGTTATTATTGATACCTTATTATTATTGTTTGGATGGAAGGGGTGGGGGGACTTGTGGGGCAGTGTTCAAATAGAGCCTTGTAGTGAAGGGGTGGAATCAATTCAAAATTACAGGTTTGAATCCTGTATGGCTTATTATGTTGCGTCCTTGGGCAAGGGGATACTAGACTCAGAATCTTCAATATTATCACTTTAATGATAGAAGTTGTGTGGTGGTGCAAAGACACAAAGCAACATTCAGTGAAGATTGCCTTACGTAGTTTATGTCACAATAAAAAACTTATGAACACAAAGACTGTCCAAAATTTGAATCCAAATATATTCCAGAACTATCAGGCTTTTGAATGGTTATAACCATTTTAACATACCCCATCTATCCATCTTACACCCCCTTTAATGTCCTTCATTTGAAGCACCATAACGTGTAATAAAATTAAAGGCGAAAACAAAGTTTCTAACTATTGTTATTAAAGAAAACGCTAAGATAATTTGCTTCCAAATGGCATTTTGCTTAAGTACATTGTATTACTTTGATGAGCATATTTTGATAGAAAATTTCCAACATATTTATACTTATTAATCGCTAACAGTTATCTATTTGTAAACTGCTTGGCATATTTTGCTTCATTTGATACAATAATAACTCAAACACGACCAGAGGCGTCACTTTCTTTCTTGGTAATTTGCTATGTATGTATGGTAATGCAGAAGTCTGCTCTTTAGACTATTGAGTATAAGATCATTCCAATTATTTGAATCACCAAACCCACAATAAACCTTTCCACGGAGTGCCATTGCTTCTGCATGGTTATTTCATTAAAATGAACCTGGCTATAAACTTGCGCGATAGCCACTAATACACATTCTATCATCTTCAAGTTTCTTTAGACTGACTTATGACCTGTTTTGGACAAAAAATGAAATCAGTTTTTACAACATAATCAAATTTTATGATGATTCGGTTTAATATTTCGGCAAAATGTAAAGGAGTCATTCAAAATTAGCATAATTTACATCTTTTTATCAAGTTACTGCAGCCTAATCCCATGAGCTTGCATTCACCCTTGAAGACACCGTCTGTCCCTATAATTTGCACGTAAAAATTGATTATTACTGGAACCAAATATTCTGGAAAGTTAGATAACAGTCAGTCATGCTCAAGCTGTATATAGTATGTACTGTTGACCTCAAGGGATTGTTTTCACGGTGATATTTAGTTGTGTAATGTTTGGGAAAAATTTGGAGGGTCATAACCTCCTGGAATGGATCTTTGATGACATTTAGCAATTTTTGCGTACCTATATTGCCGATAACCTTAAAATAAACGAAGTATTAGTTCGCTTAATCCGTTTGTTTCCGCTTTCATCACAAATACTGTTTCCTAGAACTCTCAACTTTGACGGCTCATAAGTAATAGGTGCAGCCAACCCCGTCTTTTTGTCCTGTCCATGTAGTTACCATACAACGATTACAGTATAGTAACGTTCATCCGTTTTGGAAAAGAGACCATGTCATACGGAAACATTTGTAAGGTAAAATGTAATGTCTGCTCTGGAGAAAATGTTCCTCTGGAGATAAAACCATAACGTGGAAACAATGCGGCTCTGGTAAGTAGAAACTTGCTTTAGAGAGGGCGTCGTTGCGACCTGCTCTGTTTATCATCTGAGCCGCACATAGAGAGCTTACTTTAGTTTAGTGAGTCTCTGCTTATCTTCGTGGAACTCCTACCAGTTGTACATTTGTTGAACCGGCGTGAACAAATCATACTCAAAATGAATTCTGTTCTTTCTAGGGCAAATACGATATTTGCCTTCACATTAAGTGTGCTAGCCTTTTTAACATTTTCTTGCTTTCTTACGACATCGTTCAATACAAACGCAGCAAATGTAGAGGTAGAAACATCAGATCACATCGTGTAAGTTTTTTTTTCTGCAGCTCTAGGCCTAGTCTACCATACGGAACATCGTCGCATATTGGACTAATATAGGCTATACTTAGGACACGTCATGTATATAGTATTGCTTAACATTAGGTTCAAGAATGCAAATGCTCTAGCCTCGGCATTGTCACTAGAAGAGGTGAGATTTTTTGTGTGCACATTACAATGTTGTATCTGCACATACAGCAAAGTGTGATGGCTACTCAACCCAGAGAAATCACACCCAATTTGTTTGCCAATAAATAAGAACATCAGTCATGGAGATACTTTTCTGGCTTATGAAAAATGTAATTTTAATAATATTGACCAGACATGTTATGTTTTGTATTGCTGAATGCAGTTTCCTTACACAGGTTTTTAATTACAAAATATAACATTTGTAATGGAAGTAAGACAATATGTACATAGTTTCACAATATGTTTACAATTTCACAATAGGTTCACAATGTTAAATATTTGTTTGCCATTTGAATCTTTGAATCTAACCATTACAGGCATTCATCAGAGGAAATATACCAGATACAAACTAGAAATCCTGTGTTTGTTCTTGACCAATTACCTTATCCAGCAATGTCATAGAAAATTATCAAAGTTAGGCTGAGCAGCAGTTATCAGCAAAGTCTGGACTTTTCTGAGGCATATGTTCTTAGACTTATACAGACATACATTTGTTTGGCTGAGGATACATCATTCATGCTGCTGCTGCTTGAAATTTAGAGGGAAAAAAAATTAATAATAATTAAAACCCAGCAGCAAACTTAACTTACATGGAACCATTTTATCTGCTGGCAAAAAATATTAACAAGAACGTACGTAGCAATGTCTAATTTGTTAGGACAGATCTTTGTCATCTTTTCAAGGAACTTAATTGCTAAGTACAACGGGAATGAAACGGTTGTTAACTTTTAGAAGTCATCATTGCTTTTGTCTTAAATGCGTACAGGAAGCATATAGTTCAATTTATACCCCGTCATTTACAGACAGTGTCAACCTATCTTATTTTGCTTCAACTTTATGAAATATATGAAAGTGTTGCTTAAAAGTAACTGACTTCCAACGGTGTATTCTTAATTACTTCATAAAAACCAATTCAGATGGCATGGTTGTACAAGCGATATCAGTGAGCTCTAGTTTAATATACAAAACTGGAAAATTTCAATTTTCAGACTGTAGGTCTACTAGTGTTTGGATTTACTCTTTAAAATTAGCTCTTTTTAAGTCCATTGTGACAATTTTCTTTTAAGCTGTTTGGTACTAAAATCCCATAGCAATATAGATTATTAGCTTGATTAACCACCTTCTATTTCAATAGCGGAGGAAAAGTTGATTGTTATTTTGCAATTTGATTTAATGTGTGCTTAATGCTACTAAGAAAACTTCCCAAGTCGGAATGGTTGGAATATAGATCCAAATTCATTTTTTTCACTTGTTCATTAACCTTCATTTGGTTACACCCTAATATATATTTATATAAATTTCGTTGTATTATTGAATTTATTGTGCTACTTCGTAATGATACTTTGAGTAATACTTGGTAGGCTTGGAAACGTTACAGGCAAAGTTGAGATAGCTGCTTTAAAAGTTAACAACTGTGCATGAATGATCCCTCATAGTAGCTTGAATTTTATTATATTTCATTTACAGGAAGAGTTTGTTTACACCTTATGGGGAGAGATCTGACAGAGGATACTTTGCTCTTAGCCTCAAAACAGATTTGGAACCTATTTTCAACTGGAATGTGAAACAGCTGTTTCTTTACTTAACTGCAGAATACAAAACTAAGGCAAATGTGAGTCACAAGAACAATCTTTTTAAGTAATGTTGTTTATTTTAACATATTACTGTTGCCCTGTTGGAGGATATGGATGATGCTGTCTATTCTAAAACCGGAATTGTTTATATTGTTATCAGTATTGTTTTTCCAAATTTGAGACTGTAAATATGTTTGGAAAATAATATTAATAATAAAAACGTTTTTGTAAATATGTCCTCAGGGTTACAAGTCCTGCACTTTCATATAATTGTGTTCGTCCAACTCTAGTGCTTGATTAAAAATGTACTCATACATGAAAAAATTAGACTAAATCAAGGTGCTTGGAGCTAGATCTGTCACTTTTGAAAGCTAGATGGTTAGGTGTCATCTATTCAAGAATACTTTACTTATACTACTTATTTGTATCTTTCCTTTTCAGAGATTGAACCAGGTTGTTTTGTGGGATAAAATAATTCCTCGTGGAGCTAAATCTAACCTTCATCTGAAGACAATAAAAATCAAGTACCCTTTCTATGATGATGGAAATTTCTTAAAGTAAGTAAAATGTCCCATCATTGCTGAAGACAACGTTACTGTATGTACTAATGGTGAACAGACTGGTAGGGTCTTCGGCAGTAGATATGAATTTGGTTGGATATGATACAGCTTCCATTTGAAAGCATTGTTCGGAGGTGAAGTCATTTTTGATATGATAAACATGTCTTTAACCTATTAGATTATAGACATATTTCGCGTAAAGCATCCTGGTGAATTTTTCATACAGATCTTCTGTGCCGAGATAAGTTTAAATATTTTATACCTGAAATGGATTAGTAACTACAAAAACTGTTTAGTTTCCTTTAACAATTGAATTCAAATTTCTACTATACAATGTGAAGACTTTCATATTCATTGATACTGTATGCACTTCACAGCCTGTGCACTACTTCAGTGAAAGTTGGAGCCGTCCTGAATCCAAAAGTCAAACAGTAACGTGAGAAAGAAAGACTAAACATCTCTGCTAGCTTTATTGTATTAACTTCAAAAGCACAAAAAAAGATAGGAATTGCATGAAAATATGACCAGCATTATACTTACATTAATTTCTTCTATTGCAGGCTAAAGATTAATTTTCATCTGAACTATTGCTTTCAGTCTCATCTTCCCTCTTGTTTTTGCATTGAGTCCACTATGTGTGCACAATTTAGATTACTATTAGGTCAGAAGGGCTGATGTAAATCTCATGTTAATAAAGATTTATAGGAACAGGGGGTAGAGAACCCCACTTTTAAAGTGCCTATTTGAGTTTTGATCCCCCAATTATTTGGTTCATCTCAGCTTACTTCCCAAGTAAGGCAGCTGATGGGTGCATGTAGTGTGAATTTGGAGTGACCAGAAAAACTTAAAACTTTTTGATAGTGTCTATCATATTTAGCAATAAGATGGAGTGTAAGTTACTCTTGTAAATAGTTTCTACCAACCAAACAAACCTGATGTAAGATGGGACCTATTACGGTGGATCTTGTCGTTTGTTATTGGTGCTAAGAATCTGGTGTGCCATAGTAAATTAATCCGTCCCACCAATTTTCCTGTGATTTCCACCGGTTAAGTGACATGGAATGATTGTTAAAGATACAGTGTACAGCATTCGATGTACACATCCATGAGTCAAGGATAATAACATATTAACTACCACAGGTTTTGATTGGTTAGATGTAAAACTTTTATCTTCCTCTATGTGTTGGCACATAGAGGAAGGTTGATACTGGGAGTGATGTCTTTTAAAGCTCTCCAATTTTTGCTAAGAGTGCAGTAACCATAAGTTGGGATAAGCATTTATCTTCCTTCAGCAGTCAAACCGTATTAATTATTCTTCTTCTTCTTTTATTGACAGGGGGAATGAAAATGTGACATTGACACTATCATGGAATGTTATACCAAATGCAGGCCTCTTGCCACGAATCGGTGGGTCGGGAAGTACCATTGTGTCATTTCCCAACAAGTACAGCCAGTAGGGTGATGAGAGTCCCTCAATGTCATTCGTTGGGAACATTTACTTTTATTTGAGGACAAAAGTGGATTTTGTTGTCACTTTTTAGTATGGTTAATTTCTTAAAAAGTAGAAAGGTTAAGGGAAAGGCATGTTTCAAATTTTCAATATTTCAGTTTGAAAAGATTTTTGCACAAACTCATTGAGAGAGGCCTTGCCTGTTGATTGTATTGAAGTCAATGTGGATCTAAAGAAGAAACAGACCCCATTCATTAAGTAATGTTCATATAAACTACATGATCAAGTTTATGTTTCAGTGCAATGAATAATAGCACAGTACAAGTGATGTTACAAAGTGAATTTTCCTTGTGGAACATTGTTCTCAAAACTGTGAATGAAGTACACCATACCATACCGTAGGTCCAGTGATGGTCTTGAACCTTTTCTTCAAATGAATTGAATTTTATTCTGTGAAATGTTTTAAGGTCCAAGGATCACCGCCCAGCTTAGCAATGAGTAAAGAATTGTGTTTGTCATAAAATATCCATTCATGTTGTATCATAAGCAAGATAACACAATGCTTCATGAAGAAAACCAACTCAACAAGACTGTTGTGAGCTAGTCTTTGATACTTGTCAAGACTTTTGGTCGTACAATGGACTGTTTTCTGCTGATGACCTGTATTTATCTTTGGTCGCATACAAAATTACTTGATTACCTGTGATATGAGCAGTTGTAGCTCTGAATTCACTGCACATAACAAGAACATTAAAAAGAAAACAAAAGTTAAAAAGTTTTGTTGGTGTAGTTCATTTCTGACATCACTGGTTATCGCACAATGCCATATTCCATATAAAATTAATATTACAATTTTAATATCTTATACCTTCTACATCCAAAGTTCTCACGAAAAACCTTGGGATTATATTTTGTGTTCTGATTGAATGTTTGGTAGTCTTGTCTTACCCACTCACAATGTTGAGGTACTTACACCGGGTAGTTGATTGTAGTCACTAGTTTGTTGTTTACATATTTGACAAATTGGTGGAACAGACCACACTCCGTAAACACAACTTCAATGCTTTTGTTACTGCAAGTAATACCTTGGTCACTATTTTCAGAAATGTACATTTTTGCATGTTTGAGTGTTTTAAGTGGGTGTTTTTGGTGGTGATGTTTAACTAAACACTGGTGAAAAAGTTTTTTTTTTTTTTTTTTGGGGGGGGGGGG